>VZTT01013832.1:39743-59775 GCA_013400855.1 Buphagus erythrorhynchus | reverse complement strand
GTCAGAGTCTGATCATAACATCCTATTTTGTTCCCTGTCATTGCATAGATGTGTATTTTAACTCTCAGCCCCTTTGGTATCAGCATGGTATCGTCCTTCTGTAACAAAAAAGATGTGGCCTGGTGACATGGTCAGCATGGGACTGAAGACTAATCCCAGAGCAGAAGGATAGCATTTGTGGTGATACTGGGACAATTGAATCCTGTATTCCCAAAAAGAGTGAAACCAAACTGCATCTCAGCCTGAAGTACACTTCATCAATTCCACTTGCATAAGCAAAAAGAAACAGACTGTTTCTGGTTTCTCCATGAAAAAAAACGTTTTTATNTAGGTTTTATCTATATTAAAACGTTTTTATCTGGTTCATTTGTTTATGTTTCTGTAATTTCTCCAGTCAGATCCCAAGTATGAGGAAGACAAATCTTTTTCAAGGACAAGTGTAATATCCCTCTCAAGTGATGAGACAGTCAAAGATGTACCTAGCCTATGTGTTATCAAGGATAGGAATTTGATAGGAAAAGAAAATTTTTGTCCTTTTATTTCCCAGCTCTATTAATTCCTCTCCACAGATCATTCTAATCCAATAATTATTATCTTCCTCTACAATTCTTCTTCTATTCTATCAAGCATACAAAGAGTTGCTTCAATTGCCTTTCATGCTTTGATATTTCTCTATTAGGATTATTAGGATGCTTCTCATTAGCAAGCAGGTTTTAATAACTAATTCTTTAATAATTTTTTCTATACTCCCTAACTCTCTACTTATTCTCTCTACCCGTTATACACTGATTAGGAGCCCTCATTATAAATTCACATTTATCCACTTTTCCACAACGGCATTTTCTAAGGACCAAGGCCAGCAAGTTTTTTTTCAGGTTTAATCAAAGTAACAAGTTTTCAAAGCCCATTCCTTAAATATTTCTGCCTATCCCACAGAGGACTTTAGGAACCAATCAGCCAGAAAGTGATCTACCTACACTTAGAGTGATTTGATAGTCACGAATGCCCTGTGCCTGAGGGTAGACCTACAGCATTCAACAAGGGATATACACAAAGAACTAAGTCCAAAAGGTTTAGCTCCCTGCCAAGACGTCAGTTAAGTTCTGGAAGCAGCCTAGCTACAGGACAGCTGCAGACTCGTGAAGCATCTTAGGCTCAGTCTGTCTCCTACACAGCTGGAGCAGCTCTGGATTGACGTTACAAACCAGGGTGCCCGCACCAAGGTTTGTAGGACAGGACCCAAAACATCTGAATCCTTTTTTCCTATCCTGTTAGGAGAAATAGAGTAAAATAAAGATAGGTGCAGAAGGGAAGTTGGGACAAGATGACTTCCAGAGGCACAGATAGAAGGTTCAATAACCAGATACTTACCACTGTTTTTCTTCATAGTTCAAACAGTATTTTCTTGTCTTCAGCAACATGCAAGTCTTCTCCATAGTTAATTCAAAGTACTATTTTTTGCCTGCTCTATCTAGAGTTTTCTTCTAGCTCATGAAAATTCTTTTTCTTTGACATGGAAACAGCCTGGAAAGAAAAGCTGACTTATGACACTAATGAACCAAGCAAGCAGCAGCAAAATGAAACATCTCTGCAGGATGTTCCCTTTCTTACTTACCTTCAGGGCAAAACTGGTTCAGAACACTAATCCAAAGTGCCTAGCCAAAATATAAATTCTTTTTAACATAATTAGATAGTAAAGCCTGACTAGCTTATTTCCAGCTCTGTTTCCTTTGCAGCTTGCAGTCCAGCTCTAATGGGTTGCTGTCCTCATTAGTGGGTTGCTAAGTCATTAATAATATGACTTAGTTACCAGGTGGGTGATTTTTTATATACATATATACTGTAATCACTCACACTCCTAAATTAAACCCTGATGGACAAGGAAGAAGAAAGCAGCCTGACAATAACATAAGTAAGTTCTTAAGTAGCAAGCCACTCTATTTTGCATAATTTTGCAGGGCTCATTTTGAAAGCAAAGGGCTCATTATGGAAGTTTTTACTCATATACAGTACACAGGATATACAGAAACAGATAATGAATGCCCTTATCAGGTCCATAGGAATTACTTTGCCAAAACACAAGGATGATCTTCCTATCTCTCCTAATGACATATAAAATATGATCTTTCTGAGAAACATAACCTCCCCATTATACACTCTATGTGTGTGTTATTACAAAGGCAGAATGACTTGGTTTTGAACCCAGCTACTAATAAAATTATTTTATAACACATAAAAACAAAAAGAAAAGGTTTGTAGTATGTTAGCAGATGTATCTACCAATGTTATCTTTCTTTTCAACTCTATGTCCAGTCACCTAAGTCCTGCTATCTTCCACTATTTGATCTAATAGGTACAATGCAGCTAAATGTACTTGAAGAGCCTGAAGTTTCATTGTATTTTAGCATGTTCTTGGTTTCATTTTTCTCTATCTCTGAAAATCAAAAGTGTTGAGATAGAACACACAATGATGTCATTTTCTTAATCTGGTATTCACTATTTTGTCAAGCTATAGATTACCTACAGTCTTACCCAGTGTACTGGCTTCACTGCAATAAATATCTTCAAATGCAGGAATGGGCTTTAAAAACTTGCAGTTAAGAACTTCCACTTCAGGTGGCTTTAGAAAATTTGGACTGCACTGTGAAACATTTGACATTGTTATGAAAAAATTACTTGTCATTGTGTTAGTATTAGATAGACCTGAACCAAAATCCAACAGTCAAATACAAATTTAAATACTTTGAATCTCCCTAAGAATTTGCACTGCTTTCATCACCATATTTCTTCTGAAGTCTATGAATAAACTTCCAAGTCTGGACTCAGTAATTCACATTTGTGCTACCAGTGCTAATATTTGCAATGGGTTTTTCAAGATAAAGGCGAAAAGGATACTTCATCCCCACTAAATTTTAACAGCTTCCTCATACAATGCTGTACATCTTCCTTACAGGTGTTCCAAAGCAGAATTCTTTGAAAGATTGAAATTTAGGAAAAGGTATACATTTCTCCATCATTATACATTCTTCTTTGTAGGGACCGTGATACTCCTTTGGTCTTCTTAAAAGATTGTTCCAGAGCCCTCCCCACAGTAAAATAATATAAGTTAGTTCTAAGGTTTCTCTTCTTGTATTTTTCCATATTCTCCAAAGCACAGAGGTGAATCAACATGGTCATTCTGCAGAGTATCTGTGTTCATCTAAGGGCTTTCAGGTAGTCAAATAACATTAATTATGAATAGTTCCCTTAGTGGTAGACTGCACACAGCACAGCAGCTAGGACCCATGGAGGTTGCCACAACAGTCTGAATCACAGCTATAGAGGCAGTTGCAGCATTTGGTGCAATGAAGAAATGTGTTGGGCCAGCTAGGGGGATGTCACTTTTGAGATTGTCATAAAGTTGTGGAAGCCCAGCGTTAACTCCCTGACATTATTGTCAAGCAAGTTCATTCACTGCTCTTCTCTGCAAGTCAGTTACAACCAGTTTTCTGTATAAGCATACCCAACTACATTCCTGGAGCCAGTTTCACCCCTAGACATACAGAAGAATCCAAAGAAGCTTGTTCTTTATTGACAAATCTATTTCAATATTTCACACCACTTGGCCTTAAGACATTCACATCCTAAGATGCTAAACCCATATTAATTTACTTTTGCACAATGACTTCCAGTTACCCACTGTAATGCCTGAGGACATATTGAAATCTCAGAAGATGATAAGAATTGTCCAGAATATCTGTCTTCTAATGACAGAGTATGTCTGTTCATTATTTTAGTATCACCACTTCTGAGGTAGAAGAAAAATATTGTGTAAAATAAAGAATTGGTCTTGGTACATAACTTAGGCTAGAGAATAAGGGCTGTTACTACTGCAGTTGGTATGCAGAACTCCATAATCTGCTGAGGTGCTACGCTTGTTGTACCTTATATGAGTTCTGCTTTCTGGTTGGAAAAAATGTATTTTGCATATCTTTTACTGGTGACAATCCCACAAAGGAAATAAAAGCTTCTTGCTTTTAGTGTTTTCAAAACATCCTTTAATCATTATTTCTAAGGAGTAGAGGGAAATACAGATCTCTGCAACACTACCAAGATATACACATCTGAACCAATATCCCTGGATCCTGCTAACCTAATATGTTCACCTGTCTTTTGCAGACAGATCAAGGATGTGATCCAAGCCATCCCTGATCCAAGCAATACTAGTTCCTGCTACAGCAGATTTATTTTTTTAGTTGTAGCACCAGGCTGCCCAAAGGTACAGGTACAGTGACACAGTTCTTGACTCAAACTGACCTGTCTTCTGTTAACACAGAGCACAAGAGGGAGAGACCACATCTATTTGCAAAGAAGCTTAGGCTGAAAAGTAGGAGAAGGTCTTTTCTATCACATCAATGAGATATTGGAACATCTTATTAAAGGAAATAAGCTCATAAAATTGATTCACCTACAGAAATGGTTTTTTAACACTGCTGACTAGATGGACACAAGATTTCAGGGGATAGCTCCCTGTTCTTTCAAACAGCCTGAAATGAACAACAGAGCTCTAGTGCAACACCCCAAATGGAAACACTTTGCTCTTGGAAGGCTGACATAAATTCAGATGTGAAATATGAGGCTGAAGTTTGAATATGTTCCTTAGGTAAGTCACATTTCTAATCTAATCTTTGTTTTCTCCAGGCTAACTGATAGGCTTCTACATGGAATTCCAGAAGATACTCTCCTGAAGTCCTGCAAGATCCATAATACTTTCCTTGTCTAGAGTTTTAATCAATGAAAGCTAAATCTATCCTTGATAGAACTTTCTTGCATGTTATTACATTTTCCACTTATCCCTGCATACTTGAGAATAATTTCCTTCAAAATTGATTCTAAAACTTTTCACATTACATCAGATTAAAAATTCCAAAGCTTTTAAATGACAATTACTTTCTATTTTGATTTGTATACTTCGTCCTCCTTAATTTATTTAGAAATTACAACGGTAAACCTGCAAGTTCAGAATTCATAGCTGAATATTTATTTCAAAAATCCCACCTATCATGTTCTATGTGTCCTCCTGGTTGCTGTGTTTAATTTTGAAGAAAGAATTAAGTCCACTTGAAAATTTGTAGAGATGAGGGCATATGTCTTGCAAATGTGTCACCTCTCTCAGTTTTTTTTCCAGATATTAGATTTTACTTTTCTTTGCACACATCTTTCAGTATTCTAGTGAATACAAGTACCAATCTCATTCTCATGACCAGTGACAGGACTCAAGGAACAGGATCCCCATAGAAGTGGTCACAGCATGAAGCCTGACAGAGTCCAAGAAGCATTTGGATAATGCTCTCAGGCACATGGTGTGACTCTTAGGGTGTCCTGTATTGGGTCAGGAGTTGGAGTCAATAATCCTGATGGGTCCCTTCCAACTCAAGCTTATTCTATGATTCTATGGTTCTATATTTACAATATTTTGGAGACATAGTTTCTGCTTCTCAGACCTTAAAAAGACTGGGAAAGAGCCTGCTCTTCACGCTGTCCATTCCAAAGCCTCTGTGAACAATTTTGTTCCCCACCAACTCAGCTGGTCAATAAACCACTAATAAACTGTTTCTCCAAACCTCCAAGAAGTACCATCTTCTTCACATGGCCTACCTGAATCAGTGTCTCCAGCTCCAGCTCAGTTACACAAACATGCTCCCGAAGAAAGTCAGCCTTCTCTGATGCGATTGTGTGCTTCTGCCTGCTTTCAAAGGGCTGCTCCAGGGCGCGGAAGACGAGTCCTCCTGCCACCAGGTAAACTACCACCACGATAAAGATGGCCACCACTGCTCTCCAATCCATGACTTTCTGCCGGCCTTGACAAGGGGCTTCCATGGCAGCAACAACAGTGGCTCGGGAGGAAGCAGAGAATTGTGGAGATGGGTAATGCCCTTTAGTTTTGGGCTCAGGCTCACAAGCTGGCACTGCTGAGGGAACAGTCACTGGAACACAAAGAAAAAAACCTTATTCAAAATCAAATCTCTTAGGGCATGATCTTCATTTTCATAGAAACTTTCCTAAAAAACATTTTCAAGACTTTTACATAAATCGTGTTCTTCACATAGATATGGTTCTTCTCATCTGGAAGGTTCCATATCTGCTTTGTCCATCCATACTCAATGGACACCTCAAGGGTTTCCTTTGCCTCTGTAGAACTTCACCCATTACCTGTAGTACTGGACAGGCCAGTTACATGTGCAAAAACTTCAGAAATATGCAGAAAACCATTTACACAAAATGAACATGAAAATTCTGACCAGCTAGGATATAAATTACACATGGTGGTGTTTGGTGAAGGACCCTGGCAGTGATCTTTTTACATCCTTAAATCATAATGCTAATAGTATTGATAGTGCTAAGAAATTGAACTGTTAATGAACACTGATCCCTACCTGACCTGGTATTGACAGAAACAGAAAATGCTTTGCAAACCACAGTGCTTTTTGGCTCACTAACATAAACTGGCCCATCTATTTACCTGGATTCACAAAATCATCACTCCTGAAAATGTCCTTAAAGCCTGGAAGCTTCACAAAGTTCAGCATAAATAATGTGTCAGCCAGAGTATACAAGATGTCTGAGGTCAAAGTTACATGCCAAGTGCAACTGTGGACCTCTCACCTTGGGACTGAGACATTGTCTAGCCCAAATGACCTTTACAATACATCAGAGTTAACAAGTCCTGACCTCCACTTGAGCTTAATAGCCCAGCCACTGTGTCAAACTACCAATGCATGTAAATCAAAGCTGGGTCAGCTCCAAATAATTCAGATGTCTCATCATCACACTTCCCCACTCTCTGTTGCTAGTGTTAACAATGGCAAGATGAGGCCAGGTTCCTCAGCATCCACTGATATAATGGTACCACATGTAGGATTTGAAGATGCTGGATTCATTTTAAACCAAATTCCTGTGTAATCTTACCATGGTGCAGCTGCCACTGGCCTGTAAGTTCTTTGAAAACAGATTCATTTTTCTGCATATCAGACCTAAATCAGATTACAGTTAAAATACAGCTACTTTAGGTGCATTCTCTGAATTTATTCACAATATGTCTTTGCTTTTTCACTTAGAAACTGAAGCAGAAAGATTTACAACATCCCATCAGAGTGGTGTTGTAACCCCATTCTTGTTGTATGTTCTCAATTTACAACATGATTATACCTTGAGTCTGAAGTGGGCCAAAACTCTTTCCTAACAGAAACCATTTTATGATACTGAATAATTTCAGAACTCAGGTGTTTACTACAGTCATGTTTTCCTACAAGCAATACAACTCTGAAGCACTGCATAGAGGATAGAGCTTCCAGCTTACTTGATAATCAGTAAACTACAGAAATCAATAGTTGCTTTACACTTACAGTTAATATTTCATTTCATATATGATTTAGAGGTTCCAGATACCACATAGATTAGAAAGAATCCAAGATCAGAGCAAAAGCCTTTGTGGTTGATTCCTTTTTTATTTGTTTTGGAACACCCTGTGGCACAGCTGTTCAGTTTGACCATCAAAAGATCTTTATGGTTCCCAACACTTATTAACCAGGATGTGGTGACATCAAACTTAAAAGGATATTTTCTCTTACCTCCAGATACATTTCATGTGACTTTTAAGAACTTTATGTGACAATAGGAAGAAGAGTGACAGTAGTAGAAAGAAGTTACATTTTTTGTAAGATATCAGTATATTTATTCTCTAAGTCTCCTGAAAGTATTATTGTAATAAATACAGTGAATTTCAGCAGGAAACACCAGAAAACTATGCAGAAGAAATACAAAATATTGAGGTTGTATGAAGCCATTGGAACTTCCCTTTCTCTATAGGCAAGTATCTTAAACCTTAAGGATGTCCAAACATCCTTACTGAACTAAATTTGAGTGCTCACAGAAGTGGCTCAGCTGATGTAATTCTGTGTAACATAGCTTCCACAGGTTCCATAGAATTCATATATTTTGAATTACTTAGAGCCCATAACTAGTGTGTATATTGCAAACCAACACCAAATCTGTGAGCCTGAGGACTGATTTTTTGCACTTCAGATTACCCAGCCTCAGGATCCAAGGCTTACATGGTAAGAAGAGAGCAGAATTCATGTGACTGAATGCTACAATTTTTGAAACAGGTATCCACCTTACCACAACTGGCATAGTCCAGTGTAGACTGGGTGAGCCTCTCAGTGGAAAGCAATGCCTGCCTTTGATATGACACAAATAAGTCAAGAAGATGGAAGTCAAGAGCTGGTATCATTAAAACAGCTTTTGTGAGTTTTCTTTTCCTCTCTGCTAGTATAAGTGTTTTTTCTTATTCAAATAGTGTTTCTGGCAAAGTGTTAGTAACAGCCTTACATTAAAATCATGTTTGATTCTGTCTTCTAAGGAAAATGTCTTGTACTGATTTAAGAACAAGTTCAGTACAGACCATAAAATGTTCTTATAAATATTTTGTCAAATAGTTTAGTGGATTACTATCCTCAGCTTGCTTATCTCTAAAAAGAAGAGAAGAAGAACTGTTTTAGTTTTTCATTTTCTGCTATTAGTAATAGCTATCCTAAGTGAATGTAGAACTGTTGATCCTAAAGTATTTTATATTATATAAATAAATTCACAGGAAGACTGTACTAAAGCAGCTAGTTAAGCAACTGATGCGTAACAGAAATGTTCTTCTTACAAAACTGATTAACAAGGCACAACTGCAGTCAACACTGCAGAGATTTTAAGCAGGAGTTAAGTATTGGAAGAACAGTGTAGATACTCCATCTAGGAGCTATCCCACACTTCACAAGACAGTGTGTAAGAAGCAAGCATGTGGTAAGATGTCAGAAATCCTGATTTCTAATTGGAACAGTGTCTCCGAACCTGTACTCTCACAGAAGTGCTGCCATTTGCCTTTAAACCATGGTTTCATCAACTGCAAAAAGAGAAAGTAGTGCTTACTTTTCTACAAGTGCCCTGGGAGAGTCTATTTCTGAAAGTAAGAGCTAACTAAAATTCTAGAATTTTAACAAGTAGTTTTACTAAAATTAAAGGACAAACTACATTGGCAATTCAACAATGTGCAGAGGTATACAGCCTGAAAAAATTAAAGACTACATAAATTCTTGCATTTGTATAGAGAGTTTAGACCATAGTTTAGGACAAACATAGAGCAAAATGTAATAAAAGCAGAACAATCCCTACTTCATTTGTTCATGTTTTCTCAAAACAAGCCGTTGTCAGAACAGGCTTTTCCCCAAACAGAGCCTCATCCATATGTTTGTTAAATCATATCAAAGAAGACTTAATCAGTCTCAGTGAAAGCAATGATAGATATCCATTCACATTCATGCACTATATTAGCTGACAGATAATCTCATAGGTACAGGAACCCTCAAAGGAGCACTCTGGGGTTTCAAAACAGGCCTTATCCCAGTAAAAGGATGCCAGACAGCAAAGAAAGGTAAATTCCTGGTTGTTTGGATAACCTTCAAAATTAAAGAACTGAAGAAATTAATGTTCCAAGTGAAACTGCAATGTTAAGACTTGTGCAGTTGTTCACATTTGAGATCACTGCATTACCTGAGCTTGTACCGGCGAACATGACTGCCAGGGTTCCCACTGATGTCTGAAGACCTTAAATACCTCCGATTTCTGCTAATATTGATGAGAATTAAGAAAGCAAAATCTCACTCATCATCAAGATGATGGGGCAAAGCTTAACTGGTTAAAGTGGTAGGCAATTCCCTGCTATGGAGAGCAGAGGGCCCAGCGTGCTGAGCAGGCCCAGCCCATAGCAGGCGGCGCTGCCTCCTGGGCCTGGGTCATGGACATCAGCAGGACACTGCCCAGCCTGGCACGGCCCTCAGGCCACTGCCCGTCCTGAGCTGCCACCTACGGGGCCGAGGAGACACACAGTCCAAGAAAGGACTTCAGGGCCTTGGCATGGTTGGTAAGGGAGTCTGGGGTGTGGGTGATGTTCTCCTCTCGAGTTACAGTTGAAGGCAGCATCATGGGAAGAAATGGACAAACTGAGTCTATGGCTCCATGGCTGGTGTCATCATCAAAATTTTGGGGGTTTTGACAATGGAATGGTTCTACACAGCCCCAGGCATGCTGGCATCAGACCAGTTCACCTTCCTCAGCAGTGGAAGAGAGTCTTTGTTTAGGAACTAGTGGGGCTCACTGGCAGGGCTTTGTGCTAGATGTGAGGGGGTAGAGGGGCAATATGAGGCTTGTCCCTGGCAAATGTGAGAGGATGTGAAAATAGACAGATAGAGGGACAGGGTGCTAGAGAGGGTTCTTTACTGTGATTCTGAACTGTGCTAGTCAGCCTGGACCATACCTGCAGACTTAGGGAGATGAGCCAGGGAGTCCTAACAGAAGCCAGAGGGAAACACCAGGGAAATTTCTGAAAGGAATAATGGGGTATTCCTCTAGGAAGGCAGCCTGGCAGTCCCCGGGAGCAAGAAATTGGACAAGGAAGGCAAGAGACTGGTATGGCTGAGGCTGAGTAGGGAACTGCTGGTCGAACTAAAGGTAAAGAGACAAATGCACAGACTGTGGAGACAAGGACATGTAACCTGGGAAGAGTACAGAGATCAAGGGATGGGGTAAGGAAGGCTAAGGCAAAGCTGAAACTGAACCTCACAAGGGGCACCAATAATAACAAGAAGGGCTTCTAATGGTATGTTAACCAGGAAAGGAAGGTCAAACAAGCCCCCTGATAGCAGTAGCCCCTGATAAACAACATTGGTAAACTGGTAACAACAGAGGAGGAGAAGGCTGGGGTACCTAACAACTTTTTTACCTCAGTGACAGCCTGTGTTCAACTGACTTTTGACTATGAAAACATCAAAATGTGGCTTTGCCACAGTGACCTATATCCTGGCAGCTATCTTACTCAATATGCTAGGAACACAGGAGATACAAAGAAACTTGGTTTTGGAGGAGAGTTTCTTAAATGGTTTAAGCCAAATAAATGTTTTTAAAATAAACATGCCCTTCTCTGTGTTACTGCTGTCACAATTTCTATTGTGAAAAAATGTAAGAACAGTTTAATAGTGTCTTATTTAGTACTTCATTTTCTTCCACATCCCTGTGTTACACAGACACACAGCAATGTATGTACATTTTAATGAGAGAATAATAGACATCCAATAAAAATGCTGCTTTCGTAGGATTCAACAGAGAATTACATAGAGGCCATATGCACTTGCACATTCATAAATTCAGCAACAGGCTTTAAGTTTGAAACATGAGTTGATCAAAAATGAAATCGGACATTTCATCTCCCATTTTAGTGGTGCCATTGAAGGTAGGAAATAAAATACTTTCAGCTCAAGTAAAAAGGTTTGTTGATACATGTCTAAAGGTATGTACCAATATTTTTTCCCAAAATCCTCATAATACAACAGGAGGTTTCTTTAAAGAAAGGAAATTACGCGTTCTTCAGACATGTTCATAGTCAAACATCCAAAATTTCCCATGAAGCCTTTCTTATGTTTATATTAAACTAGAAATTTAGTTAGAATTATGAAGCAATCTCATCATGTAGCTCAGTTTCAGCGAGAAAATTCAGGAGCAAATAATCTTCCCTACAGATTTTAGAAGATCCTACATTGCGTTGTTGTCAATTCTACATACTTCCTGTTGCACTACTTAATAAGACAGCATTCCTTCCTGAACTAATATAGAAATACAATTTTTTTGTCAATTGTATGAAGTTGCAGCACAGAGTTCTCACACACCAAGGCTCAGAAATGCCTGTGAGGTGTTAACAAAGTCCACGACAGCTCCCTGAACTGACCACTAAGACTAAGTGGATCCACCTTCTTTAGAATGGATCATAAAGGACTGGGGGATGAAGAGAATTCACTGGCCATAATTGGTTTAAAGTAATTTATTTCATTTTAACTGAATTTCTTCCTCCCCAAGTCCCTCTTCTGAAATAGCCACATCCCGAATTTAACATTAAAAGGCTTACTGACTGAACAATACAGAAAGGCAGGAAAATAAGCAGCCCACCAGTGGATAACATATTCATCTTTCACTCCAAGGCTCTTGCTCATCTCCAAACAGAAGTTCCTGGGGGATGTGAGTATCTAGCATTTGCTTCCAATCTAAATCTTTCCCACGGACTCCCCAGGTTCTTTCAGATAAGGGCTTCTGGAGTTAGGATAGCAGGGCTGTGCCTGGAAGTCATAGCAAGTATAAGAGGTATGTTAGAGAAATAGTGGAGGCAATTAGTATATTAAGTTATCACTTATATGAACTTCTCAAGAATATGTCACAGACAGAAAATGCATGCAGATCTATGAATGAAGGGAATTGGATGGTCTAACAGGAAGCAGGTGAAAGTAATGAAACACTGAATTTTCTGTCCATGTGTTACCAAAAAAATCATTAAACCATCAAAATTTTGCATTTTGAGAATATTGCAAATCATTTCCACTGATTTACTTGTTATTCCACTCCCCTCACTCCCCATTCATCTCTTTCTGTTGTGGTTTTTAACAAGTTTTACAGAGAGCATCCATTTAACCAGCACAATGGATGTTAAATTTTTATAACTGGGCATTCAAAAATCTGATGCTGGTTTAGAAAGCCTGGCTTTTAGAACAAAAATCCCAGTAGATAATGGTCATATTTGCCTTTGTGTTTGTGCAGCATCTTTGCATGATGTGGGCTAATTAACAGGTGACATTACAGCTGTGATCAAGAAATGGGAGAAAAATCCTGCCTGCAGGCTATGATTATGTATGGGGCAGAACACTGGTATCCCTGTGGCAGTTGTTCTGGACTGAGGAATAAGAATAATAAGAATTGCTATCTGGGGACCACAGGATTCATACAGTCATGGATCAAGAAAAGTGTTATCAGTGCTGACATGTTTTACACCAGTTTGGCCCTGGTCCTTCTGCCTATCCCCAAGGATACACAAATTGATCAGTGAAAGTCATTGCAAGCTTGCCACACGAGGGGAATTTCACCCTAATGTTCCTACAGCATTTTGCTGAGAACTCCCACTAAAATAAGAAGCATTACTACTGCATTTACTGTTCATGAAAGCAAAGCTTGACACAATGTTTGTTAGGAAAACACAGAGTGCCTCTGATCATAGAGCTTTTCACTGCAGCAGAAACCCCTGGGTTAAATCTAACACTGTTTTCCCTGAAGAGAATTCTCTAATGCAGCATTAGTACTGCTGACTTCAGCAAAATCTCAGCTGTCTGCTGCAAATGCAGTCATCAGCAGCAAGGCATTCCACAGAGTATGAGAGACAGGTAAAGGCAGAAAGGGCAATACACATTAAACAAATAGATTAGATGCTGTTAGAAGAAAAGTAGCATTGATTCTTCCCAGTTGCCCCTTTCTCTGAGTGAGGTGAGAAAGGAAAGAGTATGTAAGTTACAAATCTGCATGAGGAATGAAGGCACTGTTTGCTTCCTGTTATAGGGTAACGCTTGTGAAATAGAGTAAAAGTTCATAATACTGAGTTGTCTCTGTTGGTGGGGAGAGAAATGTCAGCAGTAAGTATCAGAGGAAATTATATCTGACCACTGTTTTGCCATCCCTGGCAGCAGCTTTGGGAAGTATGTCATACTAAAAGGGTTCTGCAATTTTTGTACTATCCATCATATATTCCCATCTAGTGCTCAAAATGATGATTCTCAGTAAGCTTCCAAAAAAAAATATACATGATTTTGCTGCATCAGTTATAATTGAAACGAATTAATAGCTCTTGGAATACCCCAGCTACTTAATTAAGATGGAACACAGTTGTTATGAGAAAACAAAAAGGCACTGTTTTATAATTTTTTTCATTAGAAAACTATAGTTTAAGCAAAAATAAAAAAATTCTAGCAGCATAAACTGGAACATCATAGAAATTAAGAAAACAATATGGTCTGAGTTAAGGTGTCTCTTTAGAAAGAGCTTTCCAATGATGAGAGTCTTTGCATAGTGTTGATGCTGGAGGCACTGTAAATCATCAGAACTAAGGAGAACCTAAGCCTCTTCCCAAAGAGCTTCTTTAGTGTCACACAAAAACTCAGTTATGCAGTAAATAATTAGAATGAATTTTACCTTCCACTGAAGGACAATATCACTCCAATCTGGAACCATTTTTTTCCAAAGAACAAATCTTGAGGGAATCTTCCCCAGTTTCTACTGTCCATACTACCAGAATATACTGCTCCCATATACCTGTGCAGCAAGTGCCTGACAGAAACAAGTACCTGGGTATCTGGTCTGCATGACAGTGCATTTCACTTAGGTGGCAAGGTGATGGGAGCAGGGTAGATACAGTGTTGGTCTGTGTGGAAGGCCTGGGACTGCCCCTTTCTGGACACAGCCAGTTCCTGCTGATTCCAACAGACCCACAACAGGACATAGCTGAGCCCATCAGGGAAGCTGGTAGCACTTCTGTGAAAGCATACTTTAGAAAATGAAAATATTGTGCAAACTTTGAAGAATGACGGTAAAAGTGTGAGAAAGAATCCTAAAAACACCAAGGTCAGTGAAGGAGAAAGAGGCACTCCAGGAGTTGTAGGAGATATTCTCCTGCAGCCTATGAGTTTTGGAAAAGATCATGATGGACTTGGTATTTCCCTGGAGCTCATGGAGAGGATCACATCAGAGCAGATATTCACACTGCAGCATGTGGAGGATCCCAGTACAGGGCGGGTTGATATTTCCTGAAGGTGCTGCTACCTGAGGAGAGACCATGCTGGAGGAGCTTTATCCTAAAGGATGACAACCCATGGTATGGACTCGTGCAGGAGTAAGGAAAAAGTATAAGGAGAAAGGTGCAGTCTAGAGGAGCTAGACCCACCAAAACCCCCTACTCCAAATCCCCCTACTCCATATCCCCCCTGCACCACGTGGGTGGGGAGGAAGAAGAAGAGTCAGGAATGAAGCAATAAAGTTGCTAGGAAAAAGTAAAGCAGAGGAAGGTATTTTAACCTTTGTCTTTATTTCTTATCACCCAAATCTATTTTAATTAGCTATAAACCAGATATATTTTCCCCAAGTCAAGTCTCGTTTGCCTGTGATGGCAATCTCTAACTGATCTCCCTGGCTTTATCTCAACTCACAAACTTTTTCAGTCTTATTTTCTCTGCCTCTCCTTTGAGGAGGAGTGAGAGTGGCTGGGTGGGCATCTGGTAGCCAGCCAAGGTCAACCCACCACAGAGAGTTTGCACAGGTGCAATAAAGATGAGGACACAACTCAGACTGTATTGTTCAGCAACACTTTTCCTCTGAGTTTCACCAGTTATTTGCATATGGATTCTCAAGCTCTAAGAATATCAATGTATAGATCAGGATTTAAACTACAACGATGAACAGGAGTTAGCTAAAAAGGTAGCAAACATCCTTCCCACAATAATGCGTTTTTGTCACTCTCTACTGGAGCTGGGTCAATTTGGAACAAAAACACTCCATTGTTCAGAGGATTTGATTTTTTCACTTTTTATCACCTTTCATTCTAATTTTCCCTTCTCAAACATAAGCATTTTATTTCACTCACTTTCTATGCACATTTAAGAAAAATGGATGCCAGCAGCATACATTTTCACATAAAGCAAAATGTCAAATTGATTAAATGTGTCATGCTGGCAGGAAGTACATACGTACATATGTAACCAGTGAAGTAGCAATACAAGGTGATGTCTCTGAAAATTCTAAAAAAGTATAAGAAAACCTCAATCTTCTTGTAGATGCTAAATAGCTTGAAATTGGTTGTTCGGTAAACCTGACAGGTTGGATTACTTATTGTTGTAATCAGTTTAACAGGTACGCAAACAATTAAAAAGTCTATGCAATTATCATTCCCCTGAGCTATGCCATGTCCCTCTGGTTTGTGAGGCTGTTATAAAACTCTACTATTCTATAATTTAGCAGTTCTGAACCTACTGTCCCTAAAGAGATAGAAAAATGTATGTATCAGCAAATTTAATTTTAGTCAAGAAAGTGTAGTGAGAGAGGAGGGTCTGAATGCCATTTTCATGCTTATTCTATTTCTGAAAGACAGTGCCATTTCTAATTGTGAATGTTTCAAAGCACAGAAGAATGGCAGTTCAAGCATCTCAGGAGCTTTCAAAGCAGGGAAAGAGAAAACTCACAATGGTGGCCTAGGAAAATAAGAATACTGAAGGGCTAAAATCTAAGTGCCCTTAAACCCTTAAACCCCAGAAAATCTCACTATGCCAATAAGTTTGTTCCTAAATTAGTTTTTGTGTATGTCCTTATTAATAGTCAACGCAGTCATCTTTTCAACATCCCACATCAATTTCCATTGCAGCTTCAAAATTATTTTATAAATGAAAATGCTGTTTAGATTATATGTAAAAAGGTAAAGTGGGATCTCACAAATGAAAACAAGACACTGAGTAACTAAAGAGAGTGATGAGTTCTTTCCTAGATTTCTTAAGAACAGTGCAGGAAATAACTGATTAATCTGTACCAAGGAAGTAGGGGAATATATGTTAGGAAAAAGTCAAGCTACAAGGAGAGCTAAGCATGGAAACAGCCATCAATATATTGAAATGTCCTTTATTAGAAGCATCTAAGAACAGGGCATAAAATCATCTGCCAGAAATTGTCAGTGTTATTCATGTCCTGCATATCCCTGTGAATCCAAGAAGAAAAGCTACAAGTGAAGGGCAACAGAGAAAAAAATGTCTAAGTCATGGAAAAACAGGAGAAGCCCTTAAATTAGTGCAAACAGTCAGAGAAATTTCTGTCTCCACGAGGACNTTTGCAACAGAGAAAAACAGCCTAATATTGTTGTATTCAACATCCAAAATCTGTAAAAATAGCAACTAATGAAATGTTAAATGTATATTAGAAAAAAAAATCACTCATCTTGACAATTTAGTCTCAACTCCCAGCAGGAAAATGTTCTTGAAATCCTTTTCCTCCCCTTCAATGTAAGATAGTCAATCACATCTCAACATTCCTTTTTGCATCAGTTGTGCCAAATCTCATAGCATTTCACAAATAATAGATAAACTTCTGTGACACTGAGAAGAAATAACACTGTATGTGTTCACAGTTTGCCTCATGTAAACACTGCCATAGAGAACTTAGCAAATTAATTAAATTCAAGAGTAATTTCAAAAGCTGATTAAACAAGCTCTTTGTCATATAAGCATCAAGGAGGTACAACGATTTTTCATCAACATATTAGCAAATTTTCAAGTTCTTTTAGGGGACAAGTTCTTTTCCACTATACATTACAAAATGCCGTTATATCTGTTGCAAAATTTATAGACAGCCATAAATCAGATTCCTTTCTTTTGTTAGTTGTAAAGGAAAAATATGATAACCACATGTAAGCTGCTCTAGATGATTATTTACAAGAACTTCCAGATTCTGACCCAGCCTCTCTTCTGTCAGAACTGCAGTCTGAGCATGTTCATGAACATAAAACGGACTGCCCAAGAGTTACTCTCTTGCAAACACAGCCTTAGAGCTCCTGCTACGGAGGCTATGCAAATGACAGGGAAACAACAGGAAGCCCAAGGCTGGCTTGAGCAGGTATCTGCCAGGACTTATCCACTGACATTAAAAAAAAAATCTGCAAAAGTCATGGGATGCTGGGATACTTTCCTCTCCCTCCTCCCTCTCCCAGGCACTGCACTATTCTAATGCATACGTGACAGCTCACTGGTCAAAAGAACGGATGTGCTAAGGCAGGACACGAACTCCAGGAATAGCTGAAAGCATCAGGGTTTTTTTCTAGTTTGGCTTCAGGACAGCAGTCCTCAGGGGGGTTCCTAGCTAAAACTGGCATTCACATGAAGATGCACTGCTGCTGACACCATTTGTAGCACTACTTACAGAGCTGCCAAGTCCAGACGAATACTTGATAGAGGTTGGTCTTGTGCTGGAGTGAGATTGTACACTCACTGTTGGAGAGCAGTTTGGATTTTGTTTCCCTTGCTTTTGCCTTCTCTCTCTCTGACCTCTTTTCCACCCTGCCCTCCTCCAAATCCATCCATCTGCTCTTGTCCCTCACTTGTCTCCAACCGTGCTGGCAGTGTGGGAGGTAGCACACCCCTAACTCCCTGCTCAGCTCCTCTTCTTGGCACTACCCTTCCCATAGCCCCCGATACCTGAGCCCACGTTCACGTGTGACAAGGCTCATCAATGAACTTCAGGAGAATGAAAAATTGAGCAGAAGAGCATTACAGTGAGGAGCAGGAAGTACTGAGGGGAGATTAGAAGTGATTGACAGGGGAAAGTCCCAAATATGGAACCCTCCTGCTTCAAGATTGGTGACTGTGTTTGTTCCAACACACTCATTGGCAGCAGAGCTATCATCAGCTTTATGAGGCTATTTATAGAGAAACTGAATACGGAGAAACCCATTAAAAATTCTCACCTTTCTCTTCCTGAAATAAGACTAAAACCAATAGATCATGCTAAAACCTGTTTCCCTAGCAATAGATTGGTAATTCTTGCTTCTGCTAAAATTGAGAGTTCTAGTTCATGCAGGTCTCTGCTCTGCCAAACAGGAAGCAAGTGCTTTTGGCTCAAGATCTTGAGGTGTAGAGATGAATTTATGAAAAAGAGTTCCTGTCAGGAAAAATGNACACTTCCTGTCAGGAAAAATGACCATACCATTGTTCTCCTTATTAGATAACATGTAGAAAAACTGAATTTTTGTCAGTATGGTACAAGCACCAAGGAATAAACAGCTGCTCCCTGGTTCTCTGCAGATTTCACCCTTCAATGAACAACAGACAGGTTGAACAGTGATGCTGCTATTTATTCATAATCTTCTTTTTACAGACTAAACCAAAATTTTTTATTACATCATTATGTGCTTTGTATGAAACAAGTTGTTTAGTTTTCCTCAATAGGAAGTGTCCCAGGATTCCAGCAACATTTAGGAAGAGTCTTAATCTCCCATCACAGGTTTTCAGTGTGTTCCCCTTCAAAGTACTCACAGGATGATGTAGAGTCAGGGGTTTTGCTGGGATCTTCCAAATATCCTATCTCACTGATTCAGAAAAGAAATTCATCCCATAGTCTCATGGCCAGACCAAATAGTCAAGGAAACTTAAGTCTTGGAATTTAGCGTAAGAAGGCCTATGTACAAAGGGAAGGACATTCTTATTGAAAGAAACCTAGTGGTAAAACAATCAAGTGGAACAGACAACAAAACAAAGATTCATGCTGGGCTTCCTAGAAGGAAGGTATCTAGTCTACATTTGAAATAAGATTGATGTTGGCTGTCTGCCAGAGGTACAGCCTTACAGTGGAGTGAAGGAATTTCTTGACCACCTCAGTCATGAGAAGGGGACTTCAGCAGCACCACTGACTGGACATCAGGCTAGGCATGTCTCCCCCAGTCTGACTACTGTTTAGGATCTATAGAAAAATACTTTGAATTCAAGCAAATCTCATTAATGATTTAACATTTCAATTCAGTGACAATTTCTCAAACTTTCTGTGCCACAGCAATAAAAGTGGATCTTTCCATGTGGCAATGGCCAGAAATCTTGTAAGAAGCACATTGCTTGGGCTGTTTTTTAGTTCACTGAAGCTATACTATTTGCATAAAAAGAGGATCCAATCTATTTCGTTGTCTTAAGTTCTTATACACATTAATACTCTTAGTTAAAGTGAATGAAAGCTTTCCAATACATTAAAAACCTATTCTGGAACAGGATAAAGAATACATATAAGACAGGTAGGACAAAATTAATCTGTACACAAAAGATTTTTCACAAGGAAGAGAAAGTTGCTGTTTGAAACTCATTTATTCAGCATAGGCATTTTGATATTCTCTTATTCTAAATTCTTTATAATATACACATCGTTCTTTTACACCTTCAGTGTGTAAGTCAGCAGAAACAACCCTTGTCTCATTTCTTTGCTTGGCTGTAACCTGGAACATATTCCACTAATCTGTCATAACAGATGTGGACAAATCGATCAGTACAGCCTAGAGAGATTCTGGTGACCCTAAACATTTACTGAAAATTCTCCTGGCTCCAATAACCATATTTGACTACAGCTC
>VZTT01013832.1:13762-39665 GCA_013400855.1 Buphagus erythrorhynchus | reverse complement strand
TACCAAGTGAGAGGTTATGGGATAACCTAACTGGCTTTAAGCTGTGGTCCAGAAGGGCAGAAGTCTCCCTTAGGTCTATTAGCATATATACCAGGTCCATACAAATATCTCAGCTACCTTAAAGCCCCTTAAATGTCAGCAGATGCCNAGTCACAAAGTTACATGTCATTGTAACCCAATAAACAGACTCTATTTCCTATGAAGACAAATTAGTCTGTAGGATCATGAAGAGGTGACTCTGGGGTTGTTTCTGCAGTTGTCATGATTGCTGTTACTCAAGGCCTCTCTGCCTAATGCTTTCTTGTGCAATCCAAACTTAGCAATGTTAACATTCAAGTAACCAGTGATAGATCTGGGTTAACCTAGAAGAATATTTTTGAGATGTTCCTGCTGCTTCCTGCATTTCAGCTGGGAGCTTCTGCAGTACCATTTCTTTCATAATTCTTTTATCAACAAAGTTTTTCACACACAGTAGCTAGTGACTGTCTTGTTTCTCTAAGATGAAAAGCTGAAATTTCAGAGGTTAAAAGCCCTGGACAAGCTGTCAGTATGTATTTTCTGTTTTCAAATCATGCTAATATTATTATATTACAGTATCAAGTGACAAATAATCCAAACACCCTTCAACAACGTATCACTGAATCTTCAAAAACCCAGTGGCACAAGTTCAAGGTGCCAAAATCCAAAATCCTCATCTAGTTAAGTCAGTGGTATGTTGTTTTTTCTTGCTAGGGAAGAAAAGATGAGTCAGTCCTGCTGAGATATGAGCATATGGCTCTAACAAACCTAGGTACTCAAAGCCTGGTGCTTAAAGCACTCTGATGATCCTGTAGGACCTGTGATATGATAACAACTTCTATTGCTTTCTAAGAAGATTTTTTAGGGTGTTGTCTTTTGTCATCTCCTGCTAGCAAACAGTCTATTGTCTTCGGCAAAAAAAGTATCATAGAGTCATGCATAATACACAGATTACCAGGAAAAGAACCGAAGCAATTTAAAGATCTATTCAATGCATCCACTTCGGGACAAAATAGAGAAACAAATGGAAGAAACATTGAGTATGTTTCTCCAACGAAAGACTAGTCAAATAAACAGATCATCATCTATGACAGATACTTAATTCATGAGATAAAAATATTTTGTAATATGTCCATGAGACTATTTAAAATGTGATTTAGTTTTGCTCACAGAGGAAGAACTTGATACATGCCTGAGGCACCAATAGAGAACACAAAGATATTCAGGGATTTTTAAAATATGAACTATGATACATGCTTTTTTTCTAAAAGTCAGAAATAACATCATGTGCTTGAAAACAGTGAATTCTAGTTGAAGGCAGCCAAACTCATCTTTATGTCCACATATTTATTTTCTTTTCACAGCATTTTCAGCCTTACCACAGGTACACTCTATTCATTCTGCATTTTCTGCACTTCTGTCAGCAAATCTGACCCTGTCACACTTTGGACCCACACTGTTGTAATCCATATTTCCTGGAGTAATTTATTTTGTTTCTCTTTGTTAGGTCTTTATTTCTTTTCAAATGTCGTCTAAAATTTCAAATAGCAAACTCTAACAAAATGCTAGACCTAAGCATATCTGGATTTCAAAAAAGAAATTGAACCACATCCAGATTTTGCAGCTGATTACTGCTCCTATTCTGGACTCCAGATCCTAAGTGCAACATGTTTCAAGTCCTTTAATATATGCTATATCTCACACCTCTTGTCACAACTCCAGCTTCCAGCAAGATGTTCTCTTTCCATTTTAAAAGCAGAAAAATAAAATTAAGCCAGGTTTGTGCATTCTCTTCCACCTTTTTTTCCCCTCATACAGGTTTTGATCACAGATTTTATCACCCTACTAGCTTTCATTTCAACTTCCAACATCATGATATACCCACATTGAAATTTCTACCCTAACCTCAAAATTGCACCAATGTTCTCCTATGCTCGTATTTTAGGACAACTGGGTAACACATAATAACACATGTACTTGAGACACTTTGCCAACAGTAAGATTTGTAATAGCATAAGAATTGTATTAGCAATTATAGAAAAACATGAAATCTGAATTCTTGGTTTCAGCGTTCCCAAAACAAGGAAACAGTCCCTAAATTCTGTGACTCATTAACATGGTAAGAGATTCATAGTTCAATTTTGAAGTATATTTTTGTTTAAATACTCTGAGTTGATATTTGATTGTGAGAAAAGCAGCCCAGAAAGTATGTCTGGAGAATAATAGTGGTCCATGGACTAAAAAGGACTGGTACTACTGTTCTAACCTCTTCCACTGATGACAATCCTACTGCTCTTCTATCTTAGACTTACAGCTTCCTATTGCCTTTGATTTTTTCATTTCCTTTTCCTTACATTATAGATGACATCTTAATGACACCCTACTCTCCATCTTTCTTACTTTGACTAGAGTTCAGTCTTCCTTCACTACTGTAAGAAAGCTGCTGTCAAGTCTTTTGCTCTGTCATTTTCTTACCACTAATTTTACTTTTCTGAATGCTTCTTTTTACCATTACCAGGGCATCCTAAAGACAGCAATGACAAAACTAATAACTGTCTGCTGTCTTTCTTTCTCTCCTCTTATTTCAATTGTATCTTTCTATCTCTTACCACACTGGCGTCCACAGTACTCACCTGTCTTCTCTGCTGGCTCCACATAGCCTTTAGTAAAGTTCTGATTTTTTCATTCTCTTCTATTTGTTTTTCCAAACTCTTCAAATTTTCCACCTTACTGTATTTGGCACTATTGTGCTTACACCATACACTTCCAGGAGTGCCCTCCTGTTTGTCCAATTTATATCCTCCTTCAGATATAAATTCAGATTTAGGTAAACTCCCTGCAGTGTTCCACAATCCATACTTACTAGGCACAGCAGTCCCAGTCTATGAGATGGGTGGGTAAGTAGCCAATATGACTTTGTGACACAATTAGCACAGGCTCAGTAGCCTCTGACCATGGGTCATTGGCAGGGATCAGATCTACTTATTCACACACTACAGCTTCCCAGAAAAGTCTTCACCTACTGAGCTAGTAACATATAAGATGCTAGTGCAGAAAGATATTGTCTAACTCACAGTTGCATTCTACTCCTTTTTACTTATCTTCTTGAAAACAGAGGACACAAACAAACACCTTTATTCTACTCATCTATGCCTTTCTAATCAAGTTTACCTCCTGCATTGGTCTCTTTAAACAAAAGAACAGAAAGAGGAGGTACTGCAGCAATTTTTAACACTTCATCAGCAGTCAATTTAATTTGTACTGAGTATTAATGTTGAAGATTTTTCAGTCATCAAGAGATGGTCCAATCCTGATACCTGCACAAAGGCATTGGAAACTCAGCTCACTGTCCCAAATATAGGTGTCCAGTGCTGCTTGAAGTGTCTTGGATAAAGTGAGAAATCCCAAGGCTGGTGACAAAGGACCTATAGAAGATTCGAGCCACTCTGAAGCAGAAGCTGGGGAATATCAAAGGTGTTCAGATATTTCTAATACAAAACTCAATTGACTGTTCAGTGTCTGTACAGAAGCATAAGTGATGCGAGTTTCCTCCAGTTGTAAACTGCAGAGACAACTATTTCTTAATTGATGTGATCTGTGCATGATGACAGGCTGTTTTGCTCCCTCCTAATTGTTTTAGCATTTAATTGCAATGCATAAGCTCTTCTTTCAATAGCAGATTTTAGATTGCTCTAAACAAGTTAATTATATTTCACAACACCCTTGTGCATTAGAGATGTATTAATATTCCTGTTTTCCAGTCTAGGAAAAAGGGAAGACAAAAAAAAGGGTAAGTGGCTTCCTGAAGGTTAAACAGAAGTCAGTAGAAAAATTTGAAGAGGAACTCCAGACTCTCAAACCAGAGTGAATTTCCCACAGACCATTAACTCCCACGCTAAATGTAAGGATGGTAATAAATATGTGATTTTAGAGTTTCAAACTGCAAACAGTGCATTTGTGAATGGATGCAGGAACTTGAATTAAAACTTCAGAGTTACAAAACTTTAGTGTTGAGGTAAACATTGAGCTGGATATCCAAAAAGCTCTAACAATCCATATCACTGCAATGAAACTGAAACTGCAGGCACAAAGGAACAAACAAGACTGAATTTTCCATTTGCTCCCTGCTAAGAGCATTATGAGATATCCTTCCCTTGAAAAAGAAGGGAAAAAATAAAAAAATCTCACCCTCACCCTAAAAAACAGTCACACTTGGGGATAATTTCTAAGCATATTTGAAACTGTCTCATCTCTTTATTTTTTCTTTTTCCACAAAGAAATATCAATTTTAAGCAGATAATTTTTAGGAAAAAAGTTGATATTTCTGTAACATCCAGATGTCTCAGACAGGATGAGGGACATGCTCTGTTTTAGGTACTATATAAAAATATATGTACAAAGACATTATGAGCTAATTCAAGCAAAGAAAACAGGTGGGTGTAACAAGCAGCAGAAGGACTGCAAGAAAGGAGAGATATGAACAATTGTGAGAATTAAAGTCTTCATATGCTGCTAAAAATCCAGTCTTATATTTTGGAAGGTATAGATGAGAGATTACATGAAGTATGAAACTGAAAATCTGGTCTTTCACTAATTTCAGTTATTACTGCTTTATGTGAATTACACCAAATGTGAGAAGTGACAATAAGAGACTGGGAGATCAAATGTTTTCTGATTGAGTACATAACTACTGATTCCACCAGTAACACAAAATAGCAAGCTTATTTTTTTAAAATGTAAGGCCAGGTACTGTGATATCCTTTACTCCTACTCAACACATCCAGTGCTCCCTAAAACATTCTTGAAGTACCTGCTTGGGTTTTTTTTAGTCATTTCTTACCCTATTCATTCACTGAATATAAATTGCATGGATTATAATATCAAATTCTATGGCATATTTCACACTGGATTGTTAAGGCCAAGTCCCAATGACTTTTGTGATTGAGTTTGATCTGTTTGTTAAGGGATTCACATAGTTTGATTTCCTGATGTAGTATGGGGACTTCACTATAGGAATCTGGACCTTATACACTTCCAGATTTATGAAATATTTGGTATATCTAGAAAACACACTCAGCATTTACATGTAATGCAGGGATATACTTTATGCCCAAGACACATGAAGATAATACACAACATGATAAAATCACAGTTTCATCTCCAAGCCCTGCTTGTACCAGTTTAATGGCTAAGAATTCAGACTCCCATTACCTGTCTGTCAGACCATTCTTCATGTCAATTCTATTCTTTTAAACATCTTCTCTGCACAAAGTCTTTCTATGGTATATTGATCTTCACTGATGCAAACTGAGAATACCTGTTCTATGCCAGATGAAAGTTACCAGCAGCCCCTAATCTATTTATCTATGTAAATATTTATAGTTTAGTCAGCATTATGGAGTTGAGCATTTATTCATTTCAACGACTATCATTCTGACTTGGGTTCAAACCAGCAATATCATCAATTCCAAGCCAGTTATGTCTCCACAAAAAGGGTCCCAGCCTTTAGAAATGTGTATTGTTTCTAGAAAATATTGCCTGGAATAATAATTTCTAAACAGTCTTTGAGATGCCATAGCTCTCACTTATGTCCTTGAGCTGCTAGCTTGCTTGCCAGGAGCATCAGCTGATCTATTCCAAGTACTGTTAGCACAAGTTATCACAATTCCTACTAGACAAAACTATGGAAACTGCATGTTCTCTGGCTGACAACCAGAACAGCGCACAATCATAAAATACACTCTGAAATGGGCCTGATATTAGAGTGTGAATACTAACTGGTCATGAGCTGTGCTCTAATACTTAGGACTCTCTGCATCCCTTCACTACCAACTTTCTATACGTTGATCTTTGTATCTGAGAAAAGCTACTTCAGCTCTTAACTCCAGAGATACCACATAGGATGCAAAGTACATCATTCTTGTACGTGCAGAGAACAGACTAAATATGTGATTGCAAAACAAATTAATTTTAGAGCTTTTAGTTATATCACATAGATCATGGTAACATTTATATCTACATAAATATATTTTTGTTTCAAAAATAATCAAACTCTGATCTACCTTGTCTTCTACACACTTAATTCTTCAGTGAGACTATGTGAGTACAATGTCACAGCACTGTTCCTCTGTTGATTGAAGGACTGGGACTTAGACAGCTTTTCCTTGCCAAATTGCCTTTTTTCCATTCCACCAAATTTTGTCAATTTTCTGAGTCTCTTGGAGAATTAGAAAATAAGTTTTTTTTCTTCCTCCTTGGCAATACATCAGCTCCCTTTCTGTCTGCCTAACAAAGTCAATACACTGAGGGGAAATAACTGGTAGGATTCTGAAGTTATTAGCAGGCATTCATCTTGGTGAAGAGGAAACCTGCTGGGTTTGGGGTCTTTTAACTGCTGCAGTACTCTGTGGTTTTGTCACATCAGTAAATTGTGGCCAACCACCTGTTGGATCCATATGCTTTAAAGCTGATTGCCAAGGAAAGGATCTGTACACAGAATGTCATCTATACATCCTCCTGTGTGCCTAGTCAGAGAAAAGAAGGAGAGATTTTTGCAATAAAAGACATTTTGTAATTCATAAAATGGATTTAAATTGAAATGCAGTAAACACAAATTTAGAAAAGCACCTGGGTAGAGCAAGTTTTCACCACAAAGAATTTAGACTCTAGGGTAAGGAATACACTGTTATTTAAATAATCAAATATCTGTTAGCATTACTATTCAAGTGTTCATTAGGAAGATGAGGGCGGAGGAGGCTGATGTGTTGATTTCAGCCTTCATCTAATTAAAGATGTACTAAGGCTTAAACTAAACCTGAACTGTGTGTACAGCAGATTGTTCTACTGTATTCCTTCTATAACATGAGAAATTGTTTCTAATGTTTCATTTTGTAAATGTGAGGGCATGGAGGATGACAGGCAAATTGACCACTAAAACCAAACCTGTGGAATAAAGAGGAACAATCAAAGTCCATGTTATCACTTCATCATTCCTGCAAGCACTGCTGTACAGCAACTGGCTACCCGCAATTCTGCTGCAAACCTGAGCAATGGCTTCAAGTTGTTCTGCTCCTGTACCAATGCACAGAAATATGACATACCAGTGTACAAATTACCAAGAGCATTTTTTCAGTCACTTCTGTAGAATGCAGATGAACCTCCTCCCCATGTCAGGCAAGGAGAGTATTTGACTATGGTTTATTTTTAAATACTACTTGGATCATCTTATTGAAAACCACTGCACTGGCATAAATCTCATTCCACCATCACACAAACACATTCCCTAGGATTGAGTCCAAACGTACCTATGTAGTTAATCAAACTATCCACTTGGGCTGATCAGTTGTTAATAGGACACAATAAAGAGTGCAAAGGTCCCTTTGGGCTCCCTTATTTAATGTGTCATTTTATACCATCCAGACTAAAGGTCTATCCACACTAAAGGTTATATTGCTGCAGCATTCTGCTCCTGCCAACAAACATGTGCCATCGAGGAGCTCTGAACAAGCACTCACATCTGTGTCCACTCCTGTACCACCCATTTAGCAGAGACAATGATCACTAGAAACAACAAAGGAGCCACTGATAAAACAAACAACGCTGTGAGCCAGAGATCACTGCCATGCCAGCCAAGTTTGCCTTGAAAACACTCAAGAAAAAGGGAGAGGGGGAGGCAAGAGAGATATCAAATATAAAACTCTAAAACTTACACCTAGAAGAGGTTTTAGCCATGCAGCCACCCAACCCCATAACTGAGTAGCATTTTCTAATGCACTGCTGTAGGATTGAGCAAGAAAGACTGAGCAGTGTTCATGGGAAGCATACAAACATCCAACGCCTCCTCCCATTTGGAGTCACATAGTCTCCTACGAGTCAATAGACACAAGGAATAATAATAATTGTTATTACGGTAGTAAAGATAGTAATAGAGAATCACCAACCTTGAGGATCCCAGTTCACCTGTTTTCTTGGAGTCTCAATTGGAAATTTCATCGCTTCCTTTTTGCAAAGGGAGTAAAAAGAATTAAATAAATTCCCAACCTTCCTGTCTCGATGCTGCAGTCAAACAAATTAATTTCAAATTATAGGGAGCCTGCGCTGTTTGACACAGGGAAACTGGTGGTTGCCAAGGCAAGAAATACACAAATAAATCGAAAAGGTGGGGAAGGGCGGGAAGGGGAGTGGAGCGGAGGGGTTTGCAGATACCCCAACACACAGAGGGGTTTAAGGGATGGCCTGAGGACCGGAGAGAATGCGGAGGAGCAGGAACGGAGCAGACTGAGGCAGGCAGCGGGTCCAGGGTGCTGCTGGCTCCTGGGGAGGCTCCCGCAGCTGTTTCGCCCCGTCCACCTGCAGATGTCAGGGTGGCGGGGTCCCCGCTGCAGCGCGGCCCCTCTGCTGCGCCCACCCGAGGGGGACCCGGGCTGCAGACAACGCAGGCTTGCAAGGACCGGGGAGTCGTCCAGCCCCCCACGCCCCCAGAGCCACCTCCCACACGTGCACAAGCTCCCTAGCCTCAGCCATCCCCCAAAAATGAGCGCACCTCAGCTCAGCCCCGGGCACTCGAGAGGCAGCAAAAGTCAGCCATGGGGCGTGAGCCGCAGCAGCATGGCTGGGGCGAGGCAGGGGCGAGGCCGGGGACCACCCTGGCTCAATGCAGCAGCAGCCTGGCTCGCCCAGGAGAGCCGGAGCAGGAAGAAGAGAAGGAGGAGGAGGGAGCCACCCTATAGCTTTGGAGGGAATTCATGGAGCCCCTCTCTGCACTGGCATAAAAAGGGGGTGGGGAGAGCCTGCGAGTCCCTTTGTAAGAGGCAGTGGCGGGGTGCTTAGGGAGGGGGGAGGCTCCGGCTGGTACTCACGAGGTATCCTTCCCGAGAGGGGAATGCAGGCTTGTTTGGCGGAGTTTGCAGCCGGAGACACGCTCGACCAAGCTACGAGCAGCAGTAGCGGCGGCGGCAGCACATGGCAGGAGTACGGCAGCTTCCATAGGCTCCGCAGCGCAGGGGGAGGGGAAGGGCAGGGGATCGTCCGAGCCCCCGCAGGCTCTGGGGACCAGGACCGGGTACCTCGAAAGCCAGGGGACCCCTGCCCCCCTTTCTGTCCCCGATGCGCACTGTGGACAGGGACAGACGCTTCGCGACAAGGCAGTGCCTGGCACAGCGGGGCTGTAAGCTGTGGCCAAGCTGCAGGGAGGGGGCAGGAGGCTGGAGGCCCCTCGAAGCCCCCCTAAGCTCTCAGGGGCCTTCGGGGAAACGGAGGACACTTGTGCAATTACCAGGCATCTGCTTCTTTCCAGATCTGCACTCTTCCTCCTCTTCCTCGTTCTCCAGGCTTTCCCTCAAACCCAAAACAGGCTAGTAACACCAGAAAGGTCTCCAATTCGTTACAATACATGCCCCAGCTCCCCTCCCTTAGCCAGGAAAACAAAACCCCAGCCCCTCTGGGGGCCTGAAAGAAAACTGTGTGAGGTTAACCCTGTCCTGCCTATTCTTTTCCACAGTGGAAATCAACTCTTCATGTGAAGGGGGATATGATCATCCACTGGGGATGGTTTAGTAGAGAGATCCACAAATTCTCATATGTCATGGTCAGAGACCCATACCAGAATCAGTCCAGAGGTCCATCGACCTGAATTTTCAGGACATGTGATTGGGATCTAAACCTGTTACCTGTGATAATTTGTGCCCTGCATTTATCCCTTACTTTTTTTCTCAACTGCCCTTGTTCTGTTTTTCTTTTCTATCTGTGCTCAAATGTTAGGTAGCCTCGTAAGACCAAAAAAGAGAAATCTACCCTGGTGAAGAAAAAAAAAAACCAAACCCAAAACAGTCCAAAATGTGTGACTCTCCTCAGGAAACTCTTACTGTGAAGGTTGGCACACTCTTTTCACATTCATATTGTGAAACTAAATCCGTGCTTTTTCCCAGTCTTTGTTCAACCCTAAACAGGAAGAGGAAATCAGTACTGGGGAATCCACTTTCTTTTAGTGGTGGTGTGCAAGGTCCTGTAAAGCAGCATGTAGTTTGAAGAAACTAGATGGAAGTAATGCAGCAAGTTTTCTCAGGGGAGGTGCTTCCCCTAATCTGAGCACCCCTGTGGCTCTTGTTTTGTGCTGTACAGGAGGAGGAGGGAGAGGCTGCTCTAAGGGAGGACATGGTGAGAATGATAATGAGCCTGCTCAGTCAGACTTGAATTTGAGATGATTGCAATGATGACATCAGGAGCACAAGGTATTTCCTTTGCAAGCAAACCATGGTGCATTCTGAACACACTTTGGGATTTCTGTTGACGTTACTTCTGCAAACTGAGTGGGAATAAAAATGAGGGTAGGCTTTGCTAATTGTGCTGTGTAGTCACTTGAGTTATGGTTACAGTAACCTAAAAAGCTTCAGAAGCTTTCTGAACCCCAAACAAGATCAATTATCAAATATGTATCAATAAAGAACAATTCATGTATTTATACACACACATGTATAATATATATCCGTGTATAAATATCTTTTCCTTGGCATGCAGAAGTTTCCAGCTTACTGACATCTTCCTTGTACATTACAGGGAAAATCTAACATATAGACAAATATTACTCAATTGTGTCACCCTAACCCAAGCATTACCCTGTGCCTCTGCCATAACTATCAGCAGTTAACTGATGAAGTGCCTATTCTGCCATGGACACCTGTCCACTGAGAACTCACCTAAGATAATCAAACTGAAACAGTCCACTGATAAGCTGACAGCATTAAATTCCTGCTAAGAAAGAAGTCTATAGTCTGGAAGTGACTCTTCAGGTTCATTACCAGAAACCCATCCTGATTGTTACTGTCTAAAGAAGAGGAATTGTCATGAAAATGATATGATGGAGACATCACACATTTGTTTGACTTACTGTAACACTAAATAGACAATAATGACACAATACCATATTCATGTTTCTTGTGTTCTCTTAATATTCCCATACTCCCAAAAAGTCTGTAAGCTCTACATACTTGCTCTAGCTATATGACTGAGAAACCTTGTGGCAAATCAGTTGCGATCTATCAGGTACATAAATGCATGACATCATGTAGTTGTTTGGTGATTTTTTTTAACCATGTTATGATCATGGAAAACTTTCTCAATTATTTCAATGCCTCAAACCTGCAATTTCATTGAGTGGGCCAATTTATTCCCAAAGTAACTCATTTAAAATCAATGGGGTTACTCCAGAGATAGATTTGGCATCTTTCACTGACAGCACAGCTGCTGCATAGAAATGTAACTATTATCTTATGCAAATAAAAGACCTTTCACCCCTCAGTGATGTCATATTCTTATGACAGGGAGAACTGGTGCCTTGAAGCTATAGTGTTTCAAGCTGTTACTCTCTCAACTTTTATAAGCTAAGTGGATTCAGTGATGTTTAATGTTTAAATGAATAAGATCACTAAGAAAAAGAAACCTATTTTAGTACCTGGATAAGAATTTTCAGGATTTGACTGGTCTTCCTAAATTCTTACATCTTATTCAGGGTTTATTGTTCAGACTTAATGTCCTCAGAGCTGAAGTTAGTTGAGAATCAGTGTCTTACAGGACAGGGCCTGTGACAGTCACAACACAATAGAAAAAAGGCTTTCTATTACAAGCCATTCATTGAAAAAAAGAATAAAATGCTAAGTGCCCTTTTACTGTTCATTAGTAATATGATATGAGTGATTTAGAAGTGAATTTGATGTAATTCAAAGAAAGCCATAGAAAAATAGATCAACAAATACCTCTTATACCTGCTTAAATCTAGTGAGCAGGAATGGAAAAATGACTTGATCCTTGATAGCAGATAGAAATCATCTATCTTGTATGTAACTTGTATGTTCCCTTCCTTAGATGCTCTGAAGAAATGAGACAGAGCTAGATGGAAGTCTGGACAGTCTTTGTGTCATCACTTAACAATGTACTCATTTGTGTATATAACTATTCAGTTTATGGTTAACTATATAGTTGTTTGAAATCTGGTATTTCTAATTGTGAAGATTATTCTTCATTCAGTTTATTGCCACAGGAGTGCTGTTGTTTACACTGGGACCAAGAGAGCAACTAAAGTGAATTGCATCCTGTTCTTTATATTCTATTGACCCATTCTGCAGTAGTATTAATTTGGACATCATCCAGTGCAGAATCCTTTTATAATTTATTTATTCTCTTGGAAGCTTTCTGTCAAGGAGAACATTTAAAGCCTTCTCTTTAGCGTAACCAGAAAACTTCTTGTTCAAATAGTTTTCAGAAGGTTTAGTGTCGTTAGGAATCAGAGAGTTAACTAAGAATGAGCATTGTGCAAGGAAAGGCCATCTGTTATTTTTATTGTCTTCTACTGCATGGAGTTTCTTGTCACTTTTTAAGTTATAGCATGCAGTGCCATGTTTTCCTTATTTCATGGATTAATCCACAGAACAGGAAATTTACTGACTGGCAGAAATGGTTTCAGTGAAAACAGTGAATCTGCCTGAGGCAATTACACATCAGCAAAAAACTATGCTGGGATGGTACCACAGTCTGTCTGCAGTTCCTTTGACCAGTGACACTAAACAGAATACACTATGATCCTGCCTCTCACATCCTAACACATCAATCATCTAAGTGCCAGAAGAGGACAGGGGGTACCTGTTCACAGTTTGTAATCATCTTCACAATTCTTGGCTCTTTTCTGGTACCCATTCCTCATTAGCCAGACTCCAGCTTTCAGACACCTTTTATATCAGTCCCTTTGCATGGCCAGCAGGGAGTATAGTGTAGTAGTTCCCTCACTTTTATGTTCTATTTGAAAAAGTACATGCACATCATTAGTGTATTAGTATATTGTAGATTTCAGATTTTTTTTGCTGTGTAAGAAAATATTAACTAAAGCTGCAGAATACTGAGTCTGTCTGAACCCAATTACATCTGTTTCACATTAGTTTAATTTGACTTCAGTTCAATTACTCCTGCATCATATTCATGAGAGAATTACAATCTGGCTCTCAGTTTTTCCACGACGTCCCTGAAGAATGCTCATAAGATCAAAGGCCGATATCTGACAAAAATAGCAAGCCTGATTAATAAAAACAACCCATCAAGTTCATTTTAAGCAGTACTATTCCCTTCCCTCATGTAATTTTTCTAAAATTTCTTACTTGATAGATACATGAAACTCTATCTTGGCGACTTAATAACTTTTCTCCATATTAAACAGGAAATTTGGGAGTTAGCTTTCGAAGATACCTCCGTTTCTTTGCCATTAACACCAGTGGCAGAGCCACGGAAGTAAGGGCGGCGGCAGGTGCCAGGAGCCAGCCTAGGCAGCTTTCAGGACCCTGGACAGGGACACCCTCTGCCACCGCGGCCGGCTGCTGCCCGCGGGTCCCGCGGCACCGGGGCTGGGGAGGGGAAACAGGGCTGTGAGCCCCGCTGGCCATGAGCGTCCACGGCCCGTGGGAGAGCCCCGCCCTGCCAAGGCAGTGCAGTGCCCCTGCAGCGGCACTTGCACGTTGTGAAAGAACACAGCAGCAGGCACGGAGGAAGAGTAGCGCACAAAATATCCAGAAAGGGAAAATGAGAGGCAGGAGATGAAGGGCGATCAATATCAGGAACATAGTGACAGAAGTATGGACAACCATGTTAGTGACGAGGTCAGAAGGGAACAGGAAAACCTCAACACTTGAAATAGAAATGAAAGATTGGAGGATAGATGGCTTTGACATGAGAAGGGTAAGGATAAATAGGTGGGACAGACTCCCTAGCTTGAATATAGAATGAGGGATAAATGAGTGGAAGAAATGTATTAAACCATACCTCCACATGCAAGGTGCAAAATTGTGCTGCTTGAGTAGAAAGGAAAGGAAAATAGAGCTAACCCCCCCACAGTTTTATGTATATGCTTGTTGCACTAATGTTCCTTTGTTTAAAGCCTCCAGATATAAGAAACAAACCTACAAAGATTTGCACTTAGAAGACACAGAGATCTTGGGCAAGAGTTCAGATTGTTTTCTGTGCTGATGCCCAGCCTGCATATTTGCTTGCTACTCAGCAGGACCAGTAGAACTAATGCAGCTACATGGAAGAATGCTCATCCTGCACTCTGACCTTACCTCCCACAGACATGACAGTGGCCTCATCAGCCAGTGGGGCAGGATCAGGGGCCATACACATCGAAGACATTAATGCTGGTCTCAGAAGCATTGTCTTACTACCTGTTTTGACCAAAAACTTCCACATTTCTTAGAATCAAATATTCCACTAACAGCAGTTGTTCCTTTCAGTGTTTTGCAATGCAATTTATCATATCAGCAGCCAATTAAATGTGGGGATTAATGCAGTTATCAAACAGTTAAAGTAGGGAGGAACAGTCTGCACAAACAAAATTCACCACTGTGACCAGTCCTATAGCTTTCAGTTGTGCCTATTTCTTTTCTATTCTGAACAGCAAAGGAAGAAAGAAGCTATACTGAGCATTTGAAGGGCTGACTACAACTCTTGCATTAATCATCCTCACTTTTACAGTACTCAGAAGAGCTTTACTACTTTCTAAATTCAGTAACATATTTCTCACATGGCTCGAGTAGTAAGAAGCAGTTCCCAAAATATGAAAGCAATGGAATTGAGATTGGAGCTGTGGAATAAGGAATGAGATGAGGCTTTCTATTGAGTTTCACTCCCAGCACTGTCCCACATTTTTCCTCAACCTCGTAGTCCAGGACATGCATTTTTTCAGCCAGATGTAGAACTTTTGCAATCATTAGTTTAGCCATTATTTGGAAGGTTAACACTGGGAATTGCCTGTGTCCTTTATCTGCACGCCATTGCCACTTTCAGTGCAGGAGCTCTCAGGGGAAAATTACTTTGAAACAGGATGATATTTCAAGCAAAATAAAATCAATAAATTATTATTCTGTTGTAGGAAGAGTGAGGGCTGTGTTCTAAGTGTAAGTTAGAAATCATCAATATTAATAGTAGGAACAATGTGTCAGGCAGTATAACAATCATGAAAACAGCTCATGACTGTCTTAATACACTCACAAGGAAAAAGCTATTTCTGCATTTCTGAAGATGCATAGCCTAACAGTAGGTGCATCCCAATTTGAGTTGCTACACAAATTGTGCATACATAAGCATCTAGAGTTACAAAAAAGCCCCAAAACCAACCAACCAACCAAACAAAAAATCCTCAATAAAAACCCATGAGGGGAATCTAGTGGATTTGGCAAAATGAGAGCACTGAAAAGATTAGATTCATCCTAATGCATAATGTCACCTTCTAGAAAAACTAATCTTCTCCATTTCATTAACTGTTTCATAGTATTTTGTGGGAGAAGATGTAGTGGAATTACAACAGTTTAGATGCAACATGGCAAGAGAATGCAGTGTTATTCACACATGGCATATTCTCAGCTAAGTGAGAACCTCACTGTGAATCAACCCATAGGCAGTGACTTCTCACAGTTAGCAGATCTGCTACAGCCTACAGACCAAGAGGTGACATGCATTTCATTCAGCTACTCATCAAAAGAAATATGTCACTGTATATGTCACTGGACAATTTGTATTCTGGTAATATAAAGGAAAAAAAGAGTTTATGTGATTTGAGAACTGTAATATATCTTTGAAGATAACATATCTTCATGTTGAAGAATGGAAAAATATAATTTATATTAATTTCCTAAGCTAACATTTGCAGATTGTCTGCAGACAGTCTCCTTTATACATTTACATTTTGAATGAACGCTTCCTTTAAGCCTCTTATGGACTAATTCAGGAAAGCACCCTTACAGCTCTAAACCAGCTGCAGTTACTTCTGTATGTGATGCATAGAAAAGCCTAGAGATCTTCTCTTTAAAAGGAACAATATAAACCACTATGTATTTTTGCATCTTTACTTTGTATTTGTCTATAAAGATCCTACTTGGTAATTCTAATCTACCTTTTTACTATATAAAATAATTAGTGGTGTAGGCAATATCTAGATCCCAGAGACTTAACATTATTGAACAGTCAGATTAAAATTGCTTGTATTACAAAAGGCATGTACAACTCTGATGAGGAGTCTGAAAGCACTCAATTTTTTTTCCTTCTTTTTTCATTATCTTAAAGAAACAGTTTCACAAGCTCCCAAAGGTATTTAGGCAAGAAACTCTGAGTCAATGACAGTTAGGTAGGCATCTAAATATCTTGCAGATCTCTTAAGCACACATCACCTAATGCATCAGTATTGTAACCATGCTAATGGAATTAAAGAAGGAAAGAATTTAGCACAGCATTCTATTGGCCAGCATTTTGTAAAGAAGGTGATGGAATGAAGGCTCTGTCACCATCATACTTCTCTACCTGCACAAAGTTGTAATGGTGGACCCCATTGTCAACAAGTTCAGAAGTAGGGCACAGGCGTACATTTACAGCACAAGTTTTCTGAATTGCTGAGTTGGAACTCAGAGCAGCTGTGGTTATAAAACTGTTTGCATAAATTGGACTCAACTAACATTATATGCTGCTAAATATATAAAGAGGCATGGAAGTTGGCTATTACAGGTCCTTGCTAGATCAATAATTTGCTATTGCCAGTGCCTGTACATGATATTTCAAAGAGAAAAATAATGCAACTAATTTTATTTTCTTTAGCATCTTCCAGCTCAGTATCTGAAAACAGTCCACTAGATAAAATGAATCATGAAAACCCTTTAGAATGAATATTACAATAGCCATTTACAGATTATTTAATTGCTATATGGAACGGTCTAGCACCTTACCCAATTTCATGAACATTCTTAATACAGTGAAAAGTGAAAATGAGGTTTTACAAAACTCAACCACTTAATCAGAAAAGAAAAAAACCAGTAATTTTATGAACTAAGAACCCAGACTGGTGTACTTAAAAACACTGTTGTTAAAGAAATAGTATAAGAACCAAGACATACACATAACTGGAATTACCATTTTGCTTGATAATATCATACCTATTATTCCAGCAGTTTATTCAATAATAAATCTTTGCATAAAACCACCCTCTCCCTCAATTACCACAAACCTCTATAAATTATACATGCTGGCAATTTCATATCACTTTCTGGCAGTATAGCATCATCTTTCAATTATAATAAATATCTCATTCTTTATTTTTTAACCATCCAAAAAGAATAAATCATAAAGGCTCTTTAATTTTTCATTTTATGTAAGAACAGAAATTTATACCTCATGCCTCAACATCTGTTTTCTGACTCCCATAATGCTCTTTGTCTTTTTGATCTTCATTCCACTGTCTTGAGAAGTAGTGGTCAAAACTGAATTAAACACAGGTACGTACACTAAAAACCTATTTCAACTTTATCTAATTAGAAAGCAAACATTTTTTGCATTATGCTCGGTCCTTTTAAACATCATAATTCTTTTGCTTCTCTCCTAACTGGGTAGACATTCACTCAAGGTAAACTACAGAAATGCTGGGAACCTATTGTTTGCCCATTACTTGCAGGAAATTGTCAGAAACACTGAAAGCAGTAATCACTTAAGTTGTGACAAACCCTAAAACAAATGAAGTGGCATTTAATATTTGTCTTTTAAACATATGTTTTCTTCTTCGGAGTTGTAGTATATTCATGGCAAATGGAACCTCGTTCTGCTTCACTGACTAGGGATGGATATTTAAACAAGTGAGTTTTTTCTTTGGTTATGCAATGAACACAAACCAACAGATTTTGAGATACAGGGACTAGGACTTTGTGCATGAATATTCTCTAAGATTGTACCTCTTTGTCGTGAAGTTTTCCAAAATGAGTAGTATTTCAGTTTTGGCTTTAGAGATGATGTCATTAAAACAAACACATAGTGGTAGGAGGAAATCCAGCTGTTGCAACGATTGGATACATAACAGTCTGCCAGCTGATACCATCTTTAGAACTGGAGAGGCTGCCATGGGAACTGACAACAGTAAACCAATATAGCTATACATTTTATTATATGACAAATGAGTTTTCAATTCAGTAACACTGCAGCAGTCATAACACAGCAAACATGAGTTAGTTACCAGAAATGTATTCTTCAAAATCTTCTGGAATTCAACAAAAATGGCCAGTGAAATCTTCAAATTAAAATTACCTGTACTGCCCACCTTCCCCCCCCGAAATAAAAAGCAATCTTACTTTATTTTCATTTTAGTTTAATTGTAAATTAAACATTTTTATCGGCTCCCAAGTCTTACAAGGAGCCTTGCATCGCTTCCATTTTATTTTTATCATGAGTGCTTTGTTTTATATGTTATTTTCCTTCTCAGTCATTTTATTCCACCTCAAAAATTGCTATTGTCACTAAGACCAAGAACAACTAGGGCTAAAGCTTGCATTAAGCTTTAATCAGTCAAGCAACTTGTGTCTTAAATTGCTATCTCTTAAATCCTTTTACTTATGTGATTAGAACACATTGTTAAGAATGAAATTACCACACCTCCACTGAAGTGAACAGAAATTATTTTCCCATAACTTTCATTGAGGTGGAAAGAATCTCCTAATATTTTCTAATCCATGGTATTATTGTATAATTTACTGGGTACTTACTGAAGAGTGTGCTGCCTTATGGTTGTCAGGTTTCTTAGCCCTTCACAGATGAAGGTCCTTATCTATCAGACATAGCAAGATTATGAAGTTTCATAACACAATGAAGATCCTCCAGAATCAGAACTTCCATAGTTCTAAGCAAACTGAAAAAAGAAATCTTGGGAGAGAAATATGGCTTGCCCAAACAAAGCAGCCAAGCTCAAGGGAATACTGAATTGCTGGAAAACTGTGAACACAGTATAGTTTAGGAAGGAGAAAAATTATCCAGGTAGGGAGAGGCCTGTTGGTTTGACCTCAGCACTCTTCAAGGATATGTTTTAAAGAAAGCAAAAACAAAGGACTTGCAGAAATAATCAGAAAATGCAATAAAACCCAATAGGTTTATTAATCAAATAGAACCTGAGGGGTTTTTAGACGCACTTAGCTAAAACATGTTTTCTTGATAGGTAAACTACAAGTATTAAAGCTATTAGTGATGATCCTGTAAAATCAATATTGAAAAACTTTTAACACTATCATAGTACATTCTGTAAAATAACTAGTTGTGCAAATGTATGGGATGTGGGAATGACAGAAACTGAAAGGTATTGCAATATATATAACAATTTGAAGAGTATTTACTAATACTGCAGATTTGTGGTACAGATTAGAAAACAATTGGTATTAGCAGCACCAACCACAGAGGCATGCCTTGGAAGAGAAAGAATTGTTGTTATGAAAAGCAGATGACACAGGAAGAACCAGACAGAGGAACATTAAATGAACATGGAAAGTCTTAGAAAATAAAATTCATATCACCCAGGTTGAAGTTTCTAGCACAGATCTTACTAGAACATATGAAGGAAAACATGAACTGGGGGGAATGGGAATGCTAATTTCTGGAAAGTGAACAGAAGAACATGAGACTAATTCCACCTAAAACTAATACACAACATTAACTGTGTATACACTGATCATGAATATAAAGGTTTTGTATTCCTCTATGGAACTGAATTTTTGAGCAAACTTTTAAAGAGAGGTGCAAGAAAAAACACATGCAACTTTAAGACAGAGATTTAAAAGCTTATGAGAGAGATTTATATGATGATGTTGTCTTTTATTAAAGAAACCATCAGAACACGTAAAACTTTCCATCCTAATCGTATTTTTCTTCCTTTCTACATTGTATAACTGATTTGCTTACTCAGAGTAAATTCGACTTCTTCTAGTCTTGTGTGGAATTGCTAGGCCCCATTACAGATATTCATGTTTAATATTAAAAATCACAGCCCCTACTGGCTTCTGTGACATTATCTTAGGGATAAATATTATTCTACATTTAAGTCTCACTCATATAATGTAATCTGCAGTTCTGATATTTATTATTCAAAGGATAGATGTAATTTCTGTTCCTATTGATCATAAGCACAGTGCAAAAAGGCTCATCTCAAAAATGCAGACAAATGCACTAACTCTAAATGCCTCAATTTTTACTACCAACTATGAATTAAGGTGATTCAGACTGCAACTTACCAAGACGCCCAAATTGCTGTACACAAGGTCACACGTGCCACTGACAAAGTTATAAACAGACCCTGAGCATCCTGGCCCTTGGGCCTGTGAAACATCCATCAAACTGAAGCTCCTTTCTTTTCTGATATATTTAACATGTTAACAGACAGAGGGAGCAAAAAAGGGTGTATATCAAATTTTAAACCAGTAAATTTCTGGTTCTGTCCAAATTGGAACACTGGATATTCCTGAAATTGTATGATGCCAGCACAAACATGAAAATTTAGTGTGTAGTAGATGTTTTCCTTGGAACATAACTTTTAGATGAAAGGAAGTCCTAAAGAATATAACAAAAAGTACTTATAGTAATTCTTCCAAAGATTTTTTTTCCTAAGTATTAATAAAATGATTCCACAGAAAAATTACTCTTGAAGTATTTCATTGCAATAGTTAAATCCCACAATCTCCATTTTGATTCTGGCCATTTTCTTGGCTATTGCTTTCTTTCACACATAATTAGAAGTGGTTAATGTGACCAAAATTACTATTACTTATGAAACTTTGCATGTCAGCTATATTCTCAGTCTATTTCCTCCATCTTCCAGTTTGTATAAACACTCAGGCTTTTATGAAGTTAATGTATAAATATTACAGTACCTTTTTAAGGATAAATAATACCCTCTTCTGAGCAGGAATTTAAGCCCATTTCTAGTAAAACTGTTTCTCACATTCATGTAGATATTGAATATGTATCAAAGTGCTTTGGAAAATCATAGAATATCTGTGTCTCCTTTTGTAGGCAATTCTAAAGATACCCTTGAGAATTTCTCTTCTTGACCTTGACAAAGCTGCAAGAACTCTCTTTAGCACAGAGAATCCCATTTATTCAAGCATGTGCATGGATTAATACGTTGCCAGGTATGCCTGAGTATGCTGTAGTAGCTGTGTAGAAAGTGGATGGGCCACACAAAATGCCACAGTGACATTCTTCTGTCTGCCTGACATGGGCTAGGTAGACAGATGATACATCCAGCCTAAGCAGGAATAGCTTCACTGAATTTACTGGAGTTGTGTAATTCATATATGTCTAATCTGAGTCATAAGTTTCTGATCTTCACTGAAATATTAAAAAAAATATCATCCTGTTTCTCATTAATTGGTATAAGTAAGCATTTCTATGTATCACAGTAGATAAATCAGTTAGAAAATAAAGAATTTCTTATGGTCTAGACAACAGTGTTACAACATTTACATGGGCTTTTTCCCCTTTAAAATTCTAATATATTTAATCAGTTATTCCAGTCTACATTTTTTAATACCTAATAGTTCAATTCTTTAATACTTAATAGTTCAATTAAAGTAATGAGAAAAGAACAGCCCTTAGCAGTCAGCCCTACTAAAGAACAGTTTTTCACCTACAAGCCTCCCGTCTGCAAACTTGCATGGGAACAGTAGATAAACAGAGAATGACACAATATAAGGAGAAAAAAAAGCAGATCTTGAGTCACCCCAGCTACTAGATATCACATTACAGCTGAAAATAACATCTCACACAATTTACACAGGTTTCTTCCTTGACACATCTAAAATTAGTCTTGTATCACAGTATAGATGCATGATAAAACTCTGTATAGATCTAAAAAGAAAGAATAGTTGTGTAGTGTACATCTGTACAGTAGCTTCCTGAAGCAGTTTTTGTAGTAGTTATTCTATATATGCTGCAGGAGAGACTTTTTATTCTAAGCTGATAAATTTTAGGGACGTTTAATACTGTGTTCATAGAAACTTTATATCATTATATATTCCTATAGTTGCCCTCATCTTCCTTATCAGGTTACCTCTTATTTGGGGTTAGCTCCCTTATTGCATTCTAAATTACAAGGTATTGAAAACTACAGTTTTTAAGATATGGATCATCTCCTCTGAAGTTTTTTTTTTGCATCATCTTTCCTACTGGAGCCCTAGCTTTACAACAATCTATGCCTACTGCTGCCATACATACAATAGCAGAACAACTAAATGCATTGCCATGAAGAAAGCGAAGGAGTCTGCAGCTCTGCCAAAACACATAACTCTCCATCATTTGGAAAGCTGCAATGATATTTCAAGACTGCACATGATTTTAAATAACTTGAAGAACCATATGACCAAAGAACATGCAGCAAACACAAGGCAGAAAAGAACCCACCATCCCTCCTGGAAAAGTAATCCTTCAAAAAATGCAAAACAAACCAAAACAAGCAAACAACATATTTCAGTAGCTATTAAATCTTTTTTTCTGCTCACACCCAATGTCTGAAAGCTACTTCAGTTGTTTCAACACAAGAATTTCCAAAGTAGGTAGCAATTTAATTAGCAAATAAGAATAGCAAAATGCATTTAGAAGGTCTTCTAATCTTTCAGGTAAATGTTTTTATTTCCACATAGTTGTAGGGGAACAGACTACAAGTTGATGGTCTGAACGCACCAGATGGGAATTGCTGCAACTCAGTGACAGCCTGTTGAGAGCTGCAACGAGGGATTTGGAACACTGGCACACAGAGCCACAGGGAGATGACAACCTGCACTGAGATAGGACACTTATGCCAAATAAATACTCAAGTAAACCCAGGAGATTTATTTCCATGATCAAGTACATACTGTTATTAACTTAGGACTTTTCTAGAATACTCTGTGAATAGAGTGTGCAGATCTGGTTGTTGGACTGTTTCCTGCCTGCATATGTATGCTCACTTGACTGCTATAAGGAAAAGCAAGCACGAAAGAAGAACAAAGGCTTGAAAGAGAAGAAGACTCTCCAAAGAACTGCAGATTTTAATATTCCAGGGTACACACATTTTTCCAAGAAAGCAAAATCCTACAAAAGCAAAGTTCTGACATTATGAACAGATCCCTGTCCCAAGTGAGCAGGTAACCATTTGAGGTCCTGCCGGACACACCATCTTTTTCAGAGGAATGGAAACTTGTCTGGGCTAAGCATGCAAAAGGTGGACATCTTATGGGGTATTTCCTTTTTTTTGGACATATTTCTCTCTGTATTGGTTTGTTGCTGAATACTATGAACTGCACATTGTCACAGCAGTTAGGTGTCTACATTAGACAATACAGAGGGCAGAGGTAGTAGAGAAGAAGGCAATTGTTCCCTAAGTCCATGCCACAGTGGAGACAGATGCCTACCAACACTTGCAAATGTGACTCTCATGTTCCTGCTGCTTTCCTTCCCTCCTAGTGAAGGCACATTTAAAAACCATGTTCTGTTGTAATGCATTGTAAGGAAAAGGGGGAAATGCCTGCTGAAAAGGAGAGAGCAACAGTGATTGCCAGGTTTCCTCTTTTCATATTGGGAAAGGACAAATCTTACAGGTTTTGACATGTTATTGCTTCTTCAACAATGGTAAGATCTCTGCAGCGATCTGTGTAACTTATTTCTGTACTTTATTGAGTGGATCAAAATCCAGAAGTGATTCAATTTTTGCGTTTTTTTTAGTTTAATACATGTTATGGGACTTAATGCACACTATTATAAAATTGCGTCACTTTTCAATTACACTCAAAATATATGTACTCTCACAGACCAAAGGGGGCCAAAAGCCACCAAAGGCCTAAGGCCCACAAGTGAGACCAATTAGAAATACATAAAGCTTTGGTATTTGTTGGTACTGGTGGTCAAAAATTTCAGAGACAGGACATCCCTAAGATGCTGTGACTGCTGACTGAGAGGGAACAAATGGAAATTCTACACTCCCTCAGCGTTGCCTAGAAACAAGGGGAATATTTCTAAAAATGCTTACTTACATTTATGTGTTTTAATTATCTACATGATGGAAAAAACACAGGAACAACAAGGAAGAGACTATGAGAAATCTGTCATATGGGTTTGTATAGAACAGCCTAACAGTGTATATTGAGTACTATAAACTGAGTATTTGGGAACCTGACATTCAGAATTCAGAAAAAGAAACAAAAAAAAAAAAGTCTTTAAAAAGTATAGGAAGTTAACTATGAGCATATGAGCAGCATGTTTTTGTGGTTTTTTGGAAGAAGCAAACAGAGACAAGTGTTTTCTGTGACATGATTTCTCTAGTAGAGTATTATGGTCAACCACGTAGAGGTGTACACTTGTACACTTACTGTGTACACTTACTACCTTTTACACTTATTATCTTGTACACTTCTTTTCATTCTCTCCAGTATCTTCAGGTATCTGAAATGGAAACTGTTTAAAGACTATCTCTACCTTTAAAATCTACAGATTTAATGATCTGAATTGTATCAAAGTATAAACCAGAGACTCTGAAACACAAGAACAATGGTAACTGATTTCCAGAAGCCCTTTCCCCAAATCTCTAATTTCACACACATTCTGCTTCAGAGAAAAAACAAATGAACAAAATAAAACAAAAATAAAACAAAAACAAACAAAAACCAACCAAAACCATACGCATTAACAAAAACAAACAAACAAACAAAACCCATACCCAAACCCTTGGATTGTGGTTTTTTGGTTTTGTAATTTTTTCCTGGCAGATATTTTCCAAGACGTTGACCTCAAATCCAAGACACATAAAGGAAAATTACAAAATGCTATCAAATTATTTTGATTTGACAAGAAGGTAAGGTGTTTGTGACCTTATGGTTGACAGTAGTTGAAATGCCATGGCAACTGATGCTTTTGTATGAAAAGCAGTCACAAAGACAGAGGACCACCAGAAGACAGAGGACCGACGAATTTCCAAGGCATATATTCCCTCCCCTGACCTCTCCCAGACAAATTTGATTCAACTACATTTAAAGATGATTTTACAGAAAACAGAATTAGACTGCCAAAATGATCACTACAACATGAAGCACAGAAACTAAGGCTACATCGAAGGAGTTCTTCATACAGCTAATTGGTGTATCTAAAATTAAAAGGGACATCACAACATTCAGTAGTCAGAACACTACTGAAAAGCTTTTTGAAGTATTTGGAAGAGTCTACACAAAGTACTGGGGTAGATAAACTACTGGTTTCATCCAGCATGTATATTTGTGTGACCAAGTGAAAGCACTGACTGAGGCAGAAATAAAGAAGAAAAGTTGTTTTCAAGTATCATCCCCTTGATTTTGCTACGATTTTGAACCACATTCAAATTAATTTTTCTAGCCTGTAAGGAAGTGTAGCAAATCACATAAAACTCTATATTTATCTTTCAATTAATACTCCTTTCTAGATACTGAAGGGGAATGTCCCTCCATCTGGGACAACACGTACCCTTTTGTGATGCGTCGCTATAGAGGGGACTGCAGTACCCCTGGCTGGTCAGTGAGAAAAATCTTCACACAAAAAGTACAAAAGGCCTCTGAGATTTCACTTTAGGGAAAATCGCAACCTGTCAGACAAACTGTAAGTACCCTATTGCTTCTTCAGAAAGTTCAAATCCAGCACATCGGCATACACACATTAATCAGTGATGGGCTCAAAGGCTGCTTTTCAAAAGGTTATTTTGTGGTTCATTTTTAAGGTGCTGTTCGTTTTCAAAGACATTAATTTCTTCAGTGTAATGCACTGGGAACGCTCGAGGCTCTCGTTTTGTCACTCGTTCCCTGAAATACCAGCAATTTGCCGTGAATTTCTCCCGGGCATTCATTACCCTTCAACTTCCCGTCCAGTTACAAGGAAAAGGCTTAGTTAATGAGGGCCCGTCCACCGACGGGGACAAAACATTCCCGGAGGAGCTGGAAGGGGTTTCGGGCCCGAGGCCCTGCGGCCCCTCCTCTCCGCCAGCCCGGGCCGGGGCAGCGAGGGCGGGCACCGCCCCAGCGAGGGCCCCGCGCCGCCCCCGCCGCCATGGCAACGCCGAGCG
>VZTT01013826.1:30255-41453 GCA_013400855.1 Buphagus erythrorhynchus | reverse complement strand
GCTGGAAGGCAGCTCTGTGGAGAAGGACCTGGAGGTCCTGCTGGACACCAAATTGGATATGAGTCAACAGCATGTCACAAAAAGACTAATGGAATCCTGACCTACATTAAGAGTTCTGCCAGATACTTGAGGAATGTAACCCTTTGCCTCTAGTCAGCACTGGTAAGGCCACACCTGGAGTGCTCTGCTCAGTTCTGGGCTTCTTAGATTAAGGGGCATAGATACATTGAGGACAATCCAGTAAAGGGCCACAGAAATGATTGTAGGCTCTCATACAAGGAGAGGATGAAAGCTGTGCCTGTTCAGCCTGGAGAAGAGCAGGTTCAAGGGGCTCTTATCAGTATCTATAAATATCTGACATGAGGGTGAGGGTGTGAAGATGGATCTTTTCAGTGGTGCCCACTCACAGGACCAGAGATGATGGGCACAATTAGGTAAACAGAAAGTCCTCTCAAAGTACCAGGAAGGGCTTTTTTTGCTGTGAGGTTGACCAAGCACTGGCACAGGCTGCTCGGAGAGATTGTAGGGACTCCCTCTTTGGCAATATTCAAAAGCCATCTGGACACAGTTCTGAGCAGTCAGTTCTAGATGACCCTACTTGAGCAGGCGGATTAGACCTAATGACTTTCAGAGATCATTTCCATCCTTAATTATTCTGTGATTCTGTGATCCCAGAGACAATCTCAGTAGTTTCTCAATAAAATATTTTTGCAACTTGGAAGGGTAACATATGCACTAAGTTCACACATTTTTAAAAAAATTCCTTCAAACACCCATCTTTTGGCCTTTATTTCCTAGTCACCCATGTAAGAAAGGATTATTGTAACATTTGTTATGCAACATATATTTTGAAAAAAAAATATTCACTTGCCAAGTGGTATGGCATTACTAGGTCTGAGAAAACAAATTAATCTATCCCACACTTACTCTCTCCTCCCTAAAATTCTCCTTTCTGCCAAGGAAATTTAACCCTGTGTCAGAGAAAGCACAAAAGCCACATACCATTTTTTTTCTACTTCTAATTTTCAGATTGTAAATTAGTCATAATTGTGAACTGCTTTTTGCATAGTCTCTGCTATACATCACCTTATGTGCGTGTCTGTGCTGTCTGGAGCTGATAGACGCAGGAAATACAGGCAATATCCTTTTTATTGTATCGACAGAAAATCAGTTTGTTGTTGCCAACTTTAGCAACGTCTTTGTAACTCTCAGAATGCTTAAAAACTTAAGTGCCTCTGCAACAAACATTAATGTACCCAGTCAATTATGTTACATACATTACAAAGCAGCAATTTTGCTTTCTGGCAGTGGTATAATGATTTGAAAACAAAAAATGGAACTTGAACAAGTGGTTTGTGAAAATGATAATGAATAAAATCAACTGAATACATTGAGCAGCATTTTAAGAGTGCTATAATTATTTTCCTGCCCTCTTTTTCTTCATCATGTAACATCCTCTTTTTCTTCATATATATGTAACTTATTTGTAAGAAAAACAGTCAGTATTCTTAGACTGTTAAAGACACCATCAATCATTGTCTTGCTTGGTAATGCTTCAATTACTCTGGAAAAATACTGTCATTTTCATGGCTACAATCTGATGTATGGAAAATCCCACCCACTCCCTCCCCAAACAGTAATGTTTGCATATGAGAAACGTAGGCAGTGTTGGCAAGATGATGAACCATTAATAAAGCTTTCTCTGTGCCTCCCAAGAATTTGGAAAGTGTACTGCATCTCTGCAAGATTAGCTTAATGCTTTGTCACTTTATAGTTTTTTGGCTTTTCTTTTACAGCTTTTTTTACATTGAATATTATACTTGACACTACAGTAAGTGTCTTTGTAGCTGTTCCACTAGAAGTTGCATAAGGCATGAGCAGGGGAGCCATTTGGTAAGACACAGGACTGATACTGAACATCAGCCTATGTGCAAATTATTTCCAGCATATTTTTCCAAGGATGGTCAGGACCCACAACACTTCTGAGGGTCTTACATAATGTAAAGTCACTTTCATATAAAAGAGGAGAAAAGAGCATTTTGACATAAAGAAAAAATAATTTCTTTCTTTCAAGGAGAAATGGAGCCAACAAATCTTCTAGGCTTTTCAAAAACAGAACAGATATGTGGAAAGGGAAGGGGAATGGCAGAGGGATAAAGGGAAAGAAGAGAACAGGAAAAAAAGGGGAAGAGAGAGGAGAGGGAAAAGAAAGGATAAAATATTGCAATAGGTAACAACTTTTTGAGATATGCTGGTAGAACCAAACCAGTTGTGGATAATGTTACAGAATTTTGTTCTATATGTTCCATCTTTAAATGTTGTTTTTTGCAGGCTTTGTAGTTTCATGCTGTTTTTATCTTCCATTTCTATGTTCTGTACTGCCCTCTGTTAGATCCTGATTTCAAGCAAGACCTTTGCAGCAATAGCCATTGCATGTTAGTACAGTGCATAATTGAATAATGTTTTGTTCCTCAGTGAGAGCCTTAGATGCCCAATTTATACTCCAATATTTTCAGATGTTAGTCTGAATTTTTGGTATCTTCCTGTGACCCATGTGACACCAGAACATACAAATTGTTCTATTTCTTCTTGCTATGAGTAGCAAACATCATGCAGGTTTATTCAATTAACTTCTTGCAGCCCCCTATGGTTTCCTGGAACTATAGATTCTCCTCTCCCACTTCTCTAGGCATGTACCACATAGTTGTCTACAACAGCATAACTCTATTTAGCACAATTACATGAACTAAGCTTCTTTGAAGGCTTTACATGCAGCAAGAAGGGGCATGCATCACATACAAGCCAGACAAAGTAGTATGTTAAGAATCATACTCTCCAATTATCAGAGAATGAATAATAAGCAGAAAAAAATCAAAGATTTGGACATTATGATGTAATTACTTCTAATATATTTTAGAAGATCCCCGTATTATAAAGAAATGCTAAAATCAATTGCAAAATTTCTTTAATTTTCACCCTTTGCTGTCTTTACATCTTTCTAACATACTTACCTCTATTCTGACACTTTCACACTAGTACACACACAGTCTGCTTCGGTTTTATACCTCCCATTTGAATTCAAGAATAATAATCACCTTGACAACATTATGCATGTTGTTCTTCATCTCTCTTGGACTTTAATAAAATTAAAAATAAGACAGAGCATATTTTTTTTTCTACCTGAAAAGCATGAGGCTTCATTCTCATGAATTATTTGCCACCTTAAAGTCACATTGTGAACATCTCAACAAAGGCAATAGAAGAGATTATTACCGTAGATGTAATAGACTACTTCATATAAGATTCTTCAGTTAATTTTACATAGATATTATGGGTATATTTACATGCAAAATTCAGTACTGCATCTTTTTTATTTAAAGCACTGTATCATATGCAAATATCATCATGAACAACAAAAACCGGAATCCATTTCTTAATAGAAGCAATCCATCAATACATATGGTTTATATGCTTCTGAATGCTGAGCAAGTTGTCTTTGACTCATATGTATCTAAATCAGCCTAAGTAATTTAGTAAATCTAAACAGCCTAGATAAATCTAAATTCAAATTCAATTTCCAAGTGATTTTTTTGACTGAGTCATATATTCCCACTTGACCAGATTCATGGCAGACTGAATTAGCTTATTACTTCCTGAATATTCTCTATTGAAAACAACAGGAATATTTAGAGAGAAGAGTCTTTTCCTTTATTTGCAAGGATGGCCAGTGGTCACCCCCTAGAAGAACTACTTTGTGTCCTGTGCTTATGTGAACCAAGTTTTAAACAGCCATTTATTCTTGGAAGTAGCTGCAGCCAAATACATGATACCTGTTCATTCCCAGGAGTGCTGAATGAGCATCGACATCACTACTTTACCTTCCCAGTTTTTTCCTCACCAGTAAGACCACTTATCCATATCCATGAAGCTTTTCCAGGTTTCTAGAGCTTTAACTATAACAAGGATATTAAAAACAGCCACACAGGGAGGGAGCACAGCAGTATTTATGGCTTTTTTTTCTTCTGAATGTGCACACACTGTACAAGACTAAAAAGAGCACAGATAAGGAACTTGACAGATTGCTCATTTCTGCTGTTTTATAGTAAGATGAGGCAGTGATGGTGCCAATATGCTGTCATTTTGTTTAAATGCAAGATGGAAATAGAGGGAATTTGTTTCAGTATTTAAATCATTGCAAATCGAGTTAGCCTAAGTAAAGGCATTTCACAGAAAAGGTTTCATGGTTGTTATTGTCATTTGGGCATGACAAAACAGTGTAATGATTTCACGTTCAAGTTTTTATAGGCTTCCCTTAGGGTGTAGACGATATATTTAAAAGTCACAGCTAGTCTTACTGACAAAACTTGTACGGCTCCTTATCCTTCGCATCTCCCATACCGCAAAGGGAGCGACAGGAGTGAAAACTAAAAGTTTAGTTGCAGATATTCATTGCACTCCAATAACATTTCAGTTAATTAAGTATTTACTAAACATTCTGGTCCCAAATCTTTTTTTATAAACCAGCCCTACCAGGCACTGGAGGCTCCAAGGATCTGACTAGACCTCATCAATTCAACATCTTTTAACCTAAGCACACAGTTTCTTAAATCATTATTAAACTTGTGTCATGGGCAGGCTTCTACCCACCTCCACGTGTGCAGTTCCTAAAATCCACACTTTTCCAAAATGCAGAAGACTGCTCCAATGGCTCGACCCTTCCCCCCCACTCTGTGCAGTCTTTGCAAGTAAGCCTCTAAATATATATCCATATGCCAGTTAGTGCTGTCCAGGCTTAGATGTTGGAGTGGTGTGCACTGTGGTGTGAAAATAATGGCTGCATTAGTCACACACAGGGAGTCACAAATGAGCTATGCAGGACCTCTAACCCAGCACCAGGCTTATTAACTTGGGCACAGCACCATGCTTAAGCTGCTGGCCTGCCCCTAGCACTGGGGCTCCCCTGACGTCTCACAGCTCTGCCAGCAGGTCTGGCTCTGTGGCACGGGCACGTGTGTAGGAGAGAAGCTCTCTTGTAAAGAAACTGCTTTACATTGATTCACACACAAAAGAAAGATGCACAATTTACAACCAAACACAAAAACACTCCCTACAACTCAGCCAGACACATCATCTTATAGTGGGACATGACAGCTTTTGGGTAGGGGAATGAACTGACAACATCCAGTGTTAAACATATAAGATACAAGATACTGGAACAAATGGCCTTGAATTTTAGTTGAGTTTTAGCCATATCTCACACAGACTGTTCATGGCAGAAAATCTCACATGTATTTTCCAGTGAAATACAATGACTTAAAAAGCAATTAAAGGAACAGACAAAATAGCACCTCTTTGGTGGCTTGGACTATTAAAGATATGAAGGATACCTAATAAATTACACTTACTGCATAGTCCACACGTTAGCCGGACAAGGATAGTAATTACCTAGGAGAGCATTTAGCATATAAATGATAGTTGCAAACCATAAATGTAACTGAAAACACTCTTGTAAAGTAACATTTCTCTTCTTCTCTTCTTCTTCCTTCTTAAGACATTATCTCAATCTCTGCATAGGTTTGGGTTTTGACACTGCTGCCATAATAAACTGAGGAGGATAAACCCTCTCCCCACTGTAAGTGAAATTTTGATGATAAAAATTTAATGTCAAAAGAGATCTCAACAACAATAGGTTTTCATTTTTTTATTCTCCTGAAAGAAACTCCTTTAAAAATGTCAGTATTCCTACAATCCTTCTCTGAGCAAAGCTATTAAGAATGAAACTTTTGAAATTCTAGGACCCCCTATGACATTTCCAGGACCAAATTGAATGTTGTGTAGTTTTACATCCCTAGTGGATAGGCTGTACTAGTAGCTGGGGAGCAGCCAAAAATATGATGGTCAAGTGTGACCTGTGAAATTAAGTGGGACTTAGTCCAGTACCTAGTGGAAAGAAATTTTCTTGAAAATCTTATCTTATTATTACCAGAGATGGACACTGTTTCTGGTAACGTGGAGAGAAATGTCCAAGCCCTAAGTAGCTAGAGACAATGAGAAAGGAAAGAAAGGAAAGGAAGGAAAGGAAGGAAGGGAAGGAAGGGAAGGAAGGAAGGAAGGAAGGAAGGAAGGAAGGAAGGCAGGAAGGAAGGAAGGAAGGAAGGCAGGAAGGAAGGAAGGAAGGAAGGCAGGAAGGAAGGAAGGAAGGAAGGCAGGAAGGAAGGAAGGAAGGAAGGCAGGAAGGAAGGAAGGAAGGAAGGCAGGAAGGAAGGAAGGAAGGAAGGCAGGAAGGAAGGAAGGAAGGAAGGGAAAAAAGTTTTTGAGATACCTGTAACTAGATAAGATAGGACTTTGAAGATTAAGCACCTGTAATACCACCTAAAATGTCCTCCATTATTTAACAAATCACAAATGCATTCATGACCATATCTGAGGGATTCAGCCCCTCTTAGGCTAGGCAAAAATGATTCTTTTGTTTGTTTAAGATCGTAATAACACAGTCCAGAGCCTTTTGAAGTAATTCAACCTGCAAAAGACTTGGACTTCAACCATATTGAAAGAGAAAGGTCAGCTTTCTTACCAGGAAAAATTTGTCAAAATTATTGAAGAGCACTTCCACCTAGTCAGCACATTTGGACACTCAATATGATTCCCAGGTTATGAAAAAAGTTAATAAATTATGTGTCTTCTCATTGAATTACAGTATATCATTACTATCCAATTTAGGTCTCACAATGTGCGCTTCTTCATCCAAATCTTCTTTGTGTAAGTCTGAGTTGTTCAGAGACCAACAAAAGAGGTCAGACAGCCATGAAATATTCCAAAAATACAAAGTGTTCTGTTGCTATGCATCTCAGCTTCTGACTGATTGAGTATAGTCTCCTGTGTTGGTAGCCAGATGTAGCTGGAACATTGTCTGTCTTCAAGGAGAACAGCAGAACTGGACTCACAGCACTTGTTTGGCCACACAGAACAGGCTTCTTGCTTATGCAGGACAGTCTCCTCAAACATGTCACAAGCCCTGCTCATGGCAGATGTCGTGTAGACCATTCTGAGTCGCAAATCAAATGAGCAGTAAATCCACCCTTCACCCAGCATGGTCAGCACAGGCTACTATACATCAGCTGGAGGAGTCTTGTCAAACCAAGGGCCTCTGCCTTGCTCACTTACTTTGCACAGCTTGTCCATCTGGCAGTGGAGGCTGTGCCTTTAAACACCTTTAATCCCTCCTGGCTGGCAGCACTAAAGAGAAGTCTCAGCTGTTTTGCTGTGATCTCATCAGCCATACTATAGAAATAAGAGTTCTGAGCTGCGTGCCAACTACCGATTAACCAAGCACTTCACTTTCAGCAAGGGTATTATGACAGACATGAAGAGACTCTTTCTTCCATGCTCTGGATCAACTACAAGATGCATTTACTGCTTTACCTGACTTCAAATGAAAATGTTATCCTTTGTCTTTGAGTCATCTCCTCTTCTAAATCCTCTGTACATATGGGTGGCTTGAAAGCAAGGCTAAAGAAACTGGTCCAGGATAAACATTGTTTACAACACCTTGCAAAATCCATTCTGTTAAGTATTGGCATATTGGTATGTCAGTATTTTTCCACATAGCCCAATGTCTCTCAGCAGTTTCCATTCATAGCTTTTAAATACTTGTTTTTTAATATGGCAGCTGTGAATTACTACAGCATACTATGGGGAGACTTTTTACCTTAAATGCATCACCAAATATTTATATGTTGAATAAACAATAGAGAAATCTCTGTACTGCCTGATGATTCATTTTTTAAATGCATTCCTTAGTAAACCACATTTAGAAAAATATGATTTCTTAAAGACAAGTGAGTGGAAAATGCAGCTTATATAATAAGAACATTAAATAGTAAAAAGAAGTAATTTAAAATAATCCATTGTGTTATGAAATATGATTTGCTTTAGTATGAAGAAGTCATATTCATTGAATGAAGTTTTAAATAGGCTACATTCATTGTATTTTACCTTCAGGGACCCCAGGAGTTTATTCTTTCTAATGAGCTCTGTACTATTCACTTAGAAGCTTCATTTTTGTTATTATGTAGAAAGCTTTTTTTTTTTCTGCTTTAGGAAATGCCAGCTTTAAACAAATTAATTCTTTTCCTAGACATTGTGTTAACTGCATGAGATAACATCTGAAATGTTTACAGTGTTTCTAACAGTTGAAAAATACATATAATATTTTCAAGCAGAGTATTTACATTAGTGATATCCTACACTGGAATAGGATTCTCCCTTCTAGGTCCATTTTTTGTTGCTATCCAAGTAGATGTTGTTGTTGTTGCTATCTAAGTAGAGTTTGGATGGTAAAATTTAATGACACTAAAGAGAAAGAAAATCCCATTAACAGTAAAGAATCCTTGTTTAGGCAGGTTCAAATGGAAAAAAAAAAAGGGGAGACTGAATAATTTGGGGGTGAATATCTTTTCAAAAGTTAGAATACTGTAATTTAAGCCTTGCAAGCCACTCATAGAGTAAGATTAAGATACCTTAAACCACTTCTCTATACTAAGCTTATTTAGGATTTCATGGGTGGAAAAAGGTTTGGTAAACTTTGGTAGGCTTTAGCTCACATCTTATCTATATAGGACTCACTGTGGCAATATTTGTCAGGATGCAAGATTAAGGTGTTCTGAAAGACAGGGGTTAGATATATGTGGAACCACCTTCACAGCTATCTTGTAACAGCACCGTTCAGATGCACAGAGTTAAGGTACACACAAGTATCAAATCCTCTTCCACCACACAAAACTCTCAGATCATTATCTTCAGCTTACTCTTTGCTATCGAGTTCATTCATATTCAAAGACATGACTTCATGACACTTTTGACTACCAAACTGCCACAAAACTAGGAGGCATGAATTAAGCCCCTCCCTGCTGTTGTCAGACTCAGACAAACCGTGGGTACCATTTTGTCCAAAACCAGATACTGACCTGGTGGTCCAAGTGGACCTGCTTGCAGGCTTGTGGACTCAAACACCTCCATGGGTTTGGAAACCATCCAGAGAACATCATGGAAGAATAGTCAGTTTGGGGCTACTAAATACAAAACTATCACCTCTTGCTTAAAACCATCCTGGGCCACAGACAGCTTGAGGCAAGGAGAATATACAACAGAATGATTGTTGTCTCGTTGTCTACTCTAAACTTACATTGAAGCTGTTGTTCTGGATGGGCTTTTATTTAAACCCAGTATTCACTGGATCTCCATTGTCACATTACAGTAATTAAAATAAAATAAATTTTAAAAGCATGAAATTCTGACTGACACTAATGCTTCACTGTTTGCAACTAATGAAGAGCAAATGTACAGCATTTGGATCTTCTCAAAAGTCATTGTTAAGTCAGAAATCAGGAACAGACTCTAATCTGTGGAAGTGTGAATTCCTCAGCAGCCCTGCTAAATGCTCATTGCTTTCTCCTGCTGTGTTCAGTGCCCTAAAATTGGGCATGCACGTAGACTGCTTTCATTCTGGGGCTCATCCTCAGTGGTACAGGAGAGGAGGGAAAAGTGCTTCATATCTGAATAGCAGGAGATAAGGGAGTCCTTTTCACTGACCTCTTTTCTCATACCTTATTGAAAGAAAGCAGAGAGAGCATTGCCACACAGGAATCCTGTAGAGCCCAGCAGGTTAGGCAGAAGCTCTACCCTGAAGAGATGAACCAGGGAGGTGAAGGGGAGAGGCTGTTGGCAGGATATAGCAGTGCAGAAGAGGAGTGACAGTCAGGAAGCAAATATAATAAAACTGGGGCAAAGGAGAGCACATTTCTGCTTCACATGTTGTGGGACAGCAGAGTGTGTCTTCCTAGGACAGCTTCTTGGACTTGGAAGTGGACACAGAGGATCTCGTCAGGTCCTGTAGGATACTGTTCCCATCCATCCCTTGCTGACATGCAAGTAGTCCTCTTTTGAAGGGCAGTGTTTAAAGCTGTTGAACAGTGACTATCACCCACATGCAAGACATAATTTTTGAGACAGTCATGGCATAGGGCTACAAACTACAGTTTTCCATGTGAGTTCTTGTCCTTTATGACTGAAGCCAGTTCTCACTGTTGTAGAGGCTTCTTTCTTCCTTTTTTCCTCCAGCACACTACAGTTACTGCCATTTAAAGCTCCCATTGGGACTGTTTGATCTTTTGTTTCTTCTTATTTGACAGGTATTTGTAAACAGTTCTGAGTATATCCAAACCTTTCTGAACAGTTCTCTATCCTCATTTCACTAATTCATCTAATTTGATCCACCTGAGTTAAAAACAAATTTGCAAATCCAAAAAGGCTCTTCTCTTCTCTTCTCTTCTCTTCTCTTCTCTTCTCTTCTCTTCTCTTCTCTTCTCTTTTCTTTTCTATTTCTCTTTTCTTCTCTCTNCTCTCCTCTCCTCTCCTCTCCTCTCTTCTTTTCTAGCATTATTTTCCCAATGGAAAGAGAAGCAATGGGATATAAAATGCAAACTCTCATTCCCAAGCCCATAAGGTAACCTGCTGTTGCTGCAATTCCTGCTGCCAGCATTGTCAGCAGCTCCAGTGCTTCTATAGCAACAACTACTTCCAACAGTGCAATACTTGCACAAGACAACAACATTTTAGTGAGGACTGCATGTTATACACTTGAAACACAGCATCTGTCAATAAACCCTAAGCTTAACTCTGATTATAATTCTTCTGTATCTTTCCAAGCACCTTCATCACACTTTCCTGGGCAATGAAAGTTTGCAAGGAAATACTAGGAGAAAGAAAATTCCCACCTTTACACCAAATATAAACAAAAAAGCACGGAAATTTAGCAGCCAAAGAAGCATCCAGAACAGTTAGTGGCAGGTAAGTATAGATATCAAGGTAAGCATTTTAAGAAAAGCAGCTCAAGCATTTCTCCTTTGTTCGGGAATCTGTCCTTCATCTTGCATTATGCAGAGGACACATTTCATCTCTACAGAGTCCTAAAGACATTTCTTAAGATGTCTTTAGGATATTTCTATCTTAAGAAATGTCTTTAGAAGAGACATAATCTAAATCCCAAAACTCTCTTGGTCAATCCATAATATTTGGTTACAGCCTCTCATCCAGAAATAGAGCAAAGGTGGGTACAGAGAAAAACATATGCAAACAGTACTTTTCCCAATGTTAAAGATTACCTAAAATCATGAGAGAAACATGAGGCATAATGGGAT
>VZTT01013826.1:19997-30231 GCA_013400855.1 Buphagus erythrorhynchus | reverse complement strand
AATGTAGGTTTACTATGCCTTTGGACATGATAATGTTCTTCATTTATTTACTCACTGCAGTGCCTAAGTTTTCCATCAGTATATTGCATGGAAGAAAAAGTGCATGCTATAGGAGCGTAAAGCTGAGTCAGACAGTAATATTTACTGGACTTGGAACTCATAATGTATACAAACACTTCTGCTTGCTTAGCACAGCTCTGTAAACTCCTGTAAATTGTAGCTCCCTATATAGAGATCAATAAATGTGAAGATTTCACACAATGCTTCCAGAGGTGCCAGCTGCTGCAGTGTGTAGTGAGGATGTCACCTAATGCTGTCACCCGAAGTCTAGAATTGCCAGTAGGTTCTGCTAACAAGGAGGCAATTTGAAGCAACAACTATGGCAAAGTACAGAAACAAAGTTCAGAAGATGAGAAGGTCCCAGTTCCTGAGGTCTCCAGGTTTCTTTTGTGCTCCAGTTTATCCTCATGTTGTACATAATCACACCAGCAGAGATCACACACTTGTATACGTTTACTGTCCCAGCACAGTATTCACTCTCTACATTTTGTTCATGTTACTGGATTCCTATTCACACTGATAAAATTAATACAAAAGTGATGCAACAGAAAATCCTTGTAAATTAAAATTCAAATTTTTTGTCTTTCTTTATTGCTCAAGCAGCAAGGCTGAAAAATCAGAAATATTTTAAAGAGTGTGAAAGTGGCATTTTTATTTTTGTTTATCTTTTTTGAAATGTCATACCACTTCTCAGTATAGCAACCTATAAAAAGACACATACCTGCTTTTTCTGACAAAAAGACTATATCAGAATCACTAGATCCCTAGTCTACAAAGAGAAAAAAGGGCCATATTTTGCCTTCTGGTCAATAGAGGGCAGCTTGCTTCCTTCCCCAAACCCACCAATCATCCCTGGGGGAACCACTTGGCAAAGCAGCTGTGGAAACACCTTTTACCACCAGTTTAAATTTCACCATCCCAACTCACATTCTCCTGGATCTGTTTGCAAGTGAATAAAACACAGACAAACTTCTGCAGCCTCAACCTGACAAGGAAAAAAGCTGCAGTGCTATGGCTAGAAGATGGTAAAAGCACATACTGGACCAGTAATCAGAAGATAGAGACCCCACTGCCATCAATTTGTAAGAGGTCTGTGCTGCAGTATGGAGCTTCTGGCTGTGAGAATCCAGTGGTTAACCTTGGAAAACTGCAGGTAAGATCATAAACTTCCTTATAACCCAAATCAAGTTTCAAAAGTGAATGAAACATCTTTGCCTCAGTGGTACTACAGGGAAAAAACTTGAAGAATCTTAAATTCTCATTTGCAACCTACAAATCCCATTGATGAGTTGTACACAGCTTCCAGGCAAGGTAGGGAAGCAGAACTTATTAATTCAGATATTAAGCAAGGTAAGGCTCTAACAGAGATTGATATGAGAGAGAAGCTATAAATCCTGTAGACAATGGACAACAGATGCAGGAAGACATAAAGAAAACTGTCTTTCAACATCAGTCTTCTGGGAACTGTTACCTGGACTTTTCTGCCTTGGCATTGTTAACCCTTTTTGGCCCAGACTCCTCTGGAGAGTAATTATATACTGTACATCCCTTGTCACTGTGCATGAAGGTTGCTGGCTGACAGTTCCAAGTTCCACTTGTATTGAAGTCTGAGGATTTTGCTCAGCTCTCAATTTCCACCTGTCTCTGACACAGCTGCGTGTCTACTTAAAACTTGTTTTCCACTGCAGCGCCTCCAGGCTTTTTCTCCCACGGCTGCTCACAGCCCTTGCCTTCTCATCCTCTCCCGTTTCTCACTAGAAGCCTCTACTGGCTGAATGCTCAGCTTCATCTTTCTTCCCACCCTAAAACTGAAGGAAAATTTGAAATGCATTTTTTTCCTCTGGGGGGCTCACCACTGCATTGTGTCCTGCTAAATCATTTATGTCAGAAACTATTCATCTGTGTGCCTGAGAAAAGCACTTCTCCAGATCAAACAATATGCTGTTTTGGGCTGGTACCCTCCAAACAGACATGAAAGCAGACAGACAGGATCCTCCCAATTTGNTTTTTTTTCATCCCGACCAAATACCTTTTCTTGTCTTCTTGACTTTCAGGGAATATTTTTCTTTAAGGAAAAATTAAACTTGTATGTCATGTCTCAGAACTATTCTTAGTATATGTACACATACACTAAAGCCATCATTTTCAATAGTGATTTGAAGGCATAAAGACTGCTCACATTATTCCAAACTGCATGCAGAATACCAACATGACAGACAAAAGAACTCCCCAAACACCAAGAAAGCATATTGAATAGATTTTCTTGGGGAAAATAAAATATATTTTAGTCTCTCACTGAATTATTTGGCCCTGAAAGTATTTCTCACAGTATAAGAGAAACACTGAGGAGATTCAAAAGACTGTAACAAAGAATGGAAACAAAGAGTGTCATGCTTCATAAAAGACCCGACATTTTCTTAAAATAGAAATTATCATAGCATCAACTAAAGTATTCCCAAATGCTGAGAACCTGTAGAACTAGTTACAAAAGAATAATGATATTTCAACTAGTCATGGAAATCTCTTTTAATGATAATATATTGTATTTCATTTTTATTTGTGTGTGGCATTTATATATTTAGTGTGCACTCTGCTCACATAGTTCTCTGCAGACTGAAATGTAACATAGAAACAATTTATTCATGATGTGGTCACATTGTTATAGTTGCATACCTGGAAAAACAGAATAAAAAATAGGAAGAATGAAAGTTTTCTATTTAACCACAGGGGCCCATCAGCTACGACTTTAATTAAGATTCCAGAAAAAAACTATAGAAAATAGCAAGCACTTACTAGGTTGACCTGGCTGTCTTATAAAAAGAATACCAAAAAAAAAGTGATACCATGTGTCTGATTACCCACCTGATAGTGGGATGGGTGCAGAGCTGGTCCACTGGGAGAGGCTTTGGCTCTAGAGAGCAGCACCCTCCCATACTGGTGTCAGGTCTGGGTTAACACTGTGGCTTCAGTCACATCCTGCTCAGAGGATGAAAAGCTGTCTCAGCATGGACACCCAAAATCACACAGAGTTCCCCATCTAGTCTATTTAATGCACATGATAAAAATAGGATGACATTTGCATCCTCTCCAAATACACCATTTGAGAATAAATATTAATTAGTTATCATTAGTCACCACAGTCTAAAGCTCATTATTGACCCTAATTCTGGTTTGAATTTGATCCTAACAATAAATTAGAAAGTGTTTCCACCCTCTTACTAGTCCTTCAAAGGGCAGTCAGCCAAAAAGCAAACTGGCATCACTACAAGAGTTTGATACTCTAATCACACCTGGCATTTTGTTCCATGACATTGTCACATATGGAGGTAGAATTAGGATGTGGGAAGATCTTGTTCCGCAGTGAGGAAGTTCACTCATTCAGAAGTTTCTGCTTTGAATGTGGTTCCAAAATTGTTGGCAACCTTGTCAGAAGAAAGCCTGAAATACCGAGTGTGGTGAGGAACTGACATTGCTAAAAGTGAGGGTGAAGCCATTTCATTCAGACTTTGTTCTGTCCACTTCTTGCCCTGCTTCAGGTGCTATTAGGTTTGACAATGCTGACAACGGAGGGGTCAGTGCTGACAGGTGACTGCAGTGAACTAGAGTGAAAAGAGAAATCTTCCAGATAGGACTCTGGTAGCATTATATGTTTTGCCTCTGTGAACCCAACTGATTAGAACAAGAGAATAAACAAAGCCTGATCTGAAAGATTGTTCTCATATCACAGACTCTGCATGCATATACTCAACACAGAGAACTGAGCAACACAGGTTCAGAACTGATTCTGTTTCCACAAGGCATTTATTAATGCCTAATGACTTTGCTGGATTTACCATACAAGGATTAGTTTCTCATTTAAGATAGTCATGAAGCCAGAACTTAGGAAAATAATAATTCCATCTTGATTTCAGACCACAAGTAAAACTAAATTCCTCTAGGATTTGCTCATGACAAAGGATACCCTAAGGATAGTTTGCAAATTACTGTTGAAATAAAATCAGACACAGCACATTGCTAATGAAACAGTGAAACAAGTGTATTTGTTCCTGTGTAAATATGGCTTTGTATGTTTTGCCACCAAACTTTTATGCAGTTGCACAGAATCATGAAAAGCTGAACAACCTTTCAATTATAAATATATTCACAGTTAGTCTAGCTTGCAAGGAAACTGAGAGGAGGTGATTTCAAGAACGTGCTCGATACCTACAATTTCTACCTAGTAATTATTTCATCAGTTTTGTCTTATCAGAAAGCAGCATTAAAAAAATGAAGTAGAAGAGGAAATGCTAAGAGAGAAACAAGCATTTAAATTTTAAAAAGGGAATAATTATACTGTAGAGCTTCTAATTCTTTTCTCTAAATACCCTTTCCTTACCTAGACCACTTTAAAATGAAGAAGTGGCATCCACTGTCTTTATGAATATATGCATAATTATACATAACTGTCTAACAGGTATTTCTGTCGGCATTATTGAACTCATCAGCCAAAAGTTGTTTGTAAGACTCAGACACTCACAAAGAATTGTCCATTTCTAATGACATTAATTACTAATCTTTGACCAGAAAGGCTTGTATACTTGAGCTAGCAGCAGCTCTCTCAACCCTTGCCATAAGTGACTTAGAGAGCTCAATCTGTGTGTCATATCAAAAGGATTGAGAGGTGGCTTGATTGCAGCATGTAAGTACCTTCACAGGGAGAAAATACAAGGGCTCTCTAATCTAACAAAGGTGTAACAAAAAACGGCAGCTGAAAATTGAAGTCAAGAAAATTAAGCAGGAAATAAAGCACACCATTTCCTAACAATAAGGAAGTAGATCACTGGAGCATTCTACAAAGGAATCACAGGATCATAGATAATTTTGGCTGGAAAACACCTCTATGATCATGGAGTCCAACATTCTCAAGCTTCTACAGTCTCAAGAACAACATCGGATGCCTTTCAAGAAGTTGTGCTTTAGCTCAACATGGCGTGCTTCAGCTGGAACACAGGTTATTATGCTCAGCTACAGGGTATCTGGGGGAATTCAGTGACCTATGATATACAGTAGGTCAGATTTCAGCATCTATTACTGTGGAAGAGGTAGTTTGGTTTTTAGGGGGGGGGGGTTTATTTTTTTGGTTTTTTTTTTTACTATGTAAGACAATGTTGCTGCCAAACAGGAAGGCTTTCAAGCACACAAGCCTTCCTTCAGGTATAGCAAATTGAAGCAGCAACTTACAGTGCTGAAAACAAGTTGAAAAAAAATTGCTCCAACTTTGCATGCTGTTCCACATCCTAGGTTAAAATGGCAGAGGTTAAAAGTGAGGGATACTGACATGGACCAAGGTGCTATATCCCACATCTTTTTAATGAGTGCTAGTGATAAAGGAACAGACCAGAACCAGCTTTTTAAGAACAACACATGAACAGAACAACTGCTGCCTCTTCTGTGCTGATCCCAGGTGCTTTATTAGCTTTGTTAGAACCTGTAACAGAAATAGGAAAGTGTCCCAGCCTATTCTCTCCTTTCTTTTTTTTATTTTGAGAGTAAGGAAATAGCAAGCTTTCTGATGAGAACGTCAGCCAAGCTCAACAGCTCTTTCCTACTGTCCAATTACATCTTGTCATGGCAGAAGGAGGTCATATTTAAAGCAATATCATTATTAGTGTCCTGAACAGTTTGTCTTCCTGCACAACAGTTCATTGATTAGAAACTAGTGGTCACACAAATCCTCAGCAGGAGGTTCGTAAGCATTATTCCATTTTATCAGTAAAACTCTGTTGATACATGGCAGCTGAGAAACTCCAGAAGTTTTGCCCTGGCCCTTGTCAATGAGGATTTTCCCATGGTCCCATCTGTTGAGCTATGCATGTAATGTGGCAATAATAAGGAGAAAGTATTTTGATAATTTTTGCTATGACACTAACAATACAAATTGGCAAAGTAGTTAAGCTACTTACAGGCAAATCAAACTTTCAAACTGTCGTTATTGAAGTGCAGGAATTTAGAATAACTGCTGTGGTTAATGCCAGAGGGTGCTACTTTCCTGTGCAGATTTCCAACAGCAACATGTTACTGGCTTCAACACCATAAATGTACCATAAATGATGTACCACAGAGGCCTGTCTCATGATCTTCAGAAGTTTATTCAACCAGTCTTTTATTTAACCTTTTATTTGTTGATTGTCAGGTGAGGTATTTGAGGATTGTCAGGTCAGGTTGCTTTGCTGGAGCAACATTGGTGAGTTTGATGCACTCATCTAGTTGACCAGACCTACTTAAGCTCTGTAACTAAAGTAACCCTCTTAGTAACAGTGTTCCTAGAGCTCCTTAAGTGGATCCTGTCTTTTCTAAGTCAACATCCTAGAGACCTCTACTGATAACTAACAACAATAAACAACAAAATCATCGAACACAGAATCACAGCCCAGAGTTAGGCACTTGCACTGCTGAACATCATCATGGCAAACTTTTCCCAATCCATTACTCACTCATATTTTTCCCTTTACTGCTGTCTTGTGCCCCAGTCCACAGGCAGGAAAAGAGAATTTTGCAGACTGTTTCTCCAGTCAAAGCATTATCAGAAGCATAGCAAACTTCAGCTCCCCTTGATCCTGACACTGACTGACCAATTAATATCAGCAGTGCAATTAAAGAACAATTTATGAATTGGAAAGAGTGCACCAATCCACAGCTGTTTTTCAGTTAATAATGAATACACATACAGAAAATCTTGGGATTGAATGGACTGGGATAACAATGCAGTAGTAACTGGGTAACCAGTTACTGTGTAAGCAATTGTGATTTACTGTAAGAGCAGCTCTTAGCACTAAGTTCTTGCAGGAGATGACCTTGATTTAGCAAATATGTTTATTAAAACTTAAGCCACTTGCTCAACAGAGTACTACAGCATAACGTACCCAGATGGTTTATGAAAAAGGCATTACTACATGTAATTTAACCAGTAAAAAAAGGTAGGAGAAAACTCCATCAGTTTTCAAAATTCTTCTGTGATGTCTTAATAAGTTCTTTGTGCTTGGACCAGAGTTTTATAGCAGGTAATCTGACCCTGATATACAGCAATCATACTGAGCTGTTGAAAGCACATGATTGCAATACATGCAGTTTTCCCTTTCTTACTACAATGTGTATGGCTACTACTTTCTAACAGGTATGGATACACTTGAAGAGAATGCTAAATCTTGCCCTGTTTAGTGCCTTAAAATAGTCCCAAGCATAAGTCCACTAAAATCTGTTAGGAATTCCATTTCCCTGATAACCATAGTTCAAGATAAACTAAGGTCTCCAACACAGACTACACATTTTAGTAGCAGCAGTGGCAACTCAGTACAAAAAATGAGTAAGTAAAGGTTATTATCCTCACAGAAGTGGAGAAGAAATCTCAGTGCTCAGTTATTTTCAGTAAAAACCGTGATCTTAAAAAAAACGTTTACTGGAATTCATGTCCTCCTGTGAGAAAGCATACTGGATCTGGCTGGGATGGAGTTCATTTCCTTCACAGCAGTTTTATGACAGATTTGTGACTAAAATTTACGACTATGGTAGATTTGTGACTTTGTTGATAACACACAAGGCTACTGTTGAACAGAGCTTGGATGGCATCAAGGCTTTCTCTCACTCTGACTCCTTCAGCAAGTGGATGGAGGCACAAAGGAAGGTGACAGGGTAAGCCACTGACTCTAGCTGGCCAGAGAGATATCCCACACCAAAAGAAATCGTGGTCAGATATAAAACTCAGGGAAATGAAGAGGAAGAGGTATTCAAGTTACAACATTTGTGTTCTGAATCAACTGTTAGGTGTGCTGAGAGTCTGCTTTGTTAAAACTTGTCCCAGGATGGAAAGTAGTGAATTAACTCCTTCTTTTGGTTTGCTTGCATATGCAGGGTTTTTCCACTTGTTAAACTGTCCTTATCTTGATACATGAGGTTTCCACTCCTGCTTTTATCACCGGCTCCTCATTCCATATGAGGAAGATGAGTGAAAACTGGTGGGTAGTAGTTAACAGCTGGAGTCAGGCCACTGCAAGAAGGCAAAAAGTCCAAATACAGAAATAAAGGACATAGAGAAAGAAAATTGTGAGAATGACTGACAGAAGAGTCCAGTTCTTACATGTGTTGAATCCCATGCTACCTGAGGCAGAGAGGGTCTGGGTCTGAGGATCAGACCAAAACCACTCAGTATATTTCTTTTCAGATGACAGAAACAGGAGAGGGAAAACAAACAATTAGGCTGATGCTAAAGACATTTCAGCTAGTGAATGGAGGCTTAAAATCCAAACACAAAATGTCATCAAAAGCAGAATTGCTTGATCATGTCTGACCTGTGGAAAGTGTAGGGAATATTACTAAAGAAGAAAGAGACTAGGTGAGCTGAATGAAGGGGTCAGATAAGTGTGTACCTTGTAGAGACATTCTCTCCATGTATTTCTGCAGGAAGGGAAAGATAGAAACATACACACCAATTGTAAAGCTGTAATTTTTTAAAGCAAATATTACTATACGGAAAACAGACAAACAAAACCATTCCTTTGTACTTCAAGATCTTTGGAGTTTGCTGCATTCTCAAGTCTTCATCTGCCAAGCTCATGGGATAGAGATGGTTTCACTCGAACCACTTTTCAGAGTAGAAGTCTGGGGAGGGCTGAGTCACCAGCAGGGACAACTTCTACAAGATTCTAGCAAGTTTTATATGATGATATAATTCACCAGCTCTCAGGAACTGTGTTGAATATTGTAGGGATTATTACACATACCCAAATCTTTCAGTACTTTGGGATGCACTAGGTATGGCTACAAGAAGTTGGTCTCTCACGACACACAAAGCAAGGTGGTGATTAGAGATGTACAGCAGCATTCCTGATGTCATCCCTTTATTCATCCTGGAACATAAAGGCTCTAGGGTTCTGCAGTTACAGTGATTTTATAAAGAAAAATGAACAGATCTTTCTTTAGTTCTACTCAAAACAGAGTTAAGTATAATTTCCATAGCCTAAATCCTATCTTTATTCTGGTACCCACTGTCCTCCAGAGAAAATTAGAAACTAGGTTACATAGAAGAAACTGTTTGGTGTTCTGTCTTCTCCAAAAATAATACATTTGCTCATTTCAATTTTGTACTAATTCCTGCACTTAAAGTATATTCCAGGAGTTACTGGAGAGGATTGATCTTAGGGTCACAAAGATGATTAAGTGTTTGTAGCATTTCTCTTATGAGGAGAGACTGTGGGAGCTGGACCTGTTTAGTCTGAAGAAGAGAAAGCTGAGAGGGATCTCATCAATACATATAAATGTCTCAAAGGCTGGTGCCAAGGAGGTGGTGCCAGATTCTTTTCAGGGGTGCCCAGCGACAGGATGAGGAGCAATGGCCATAAACTAAAGCACAGGAAGTTCCACCTCAACATGAGGAAGAGCTTCTTTACACTTAGGATGGCAGAACACTGGAACAGGCTGCCCAGGGAGGTCGTGGAGTTTCCCTCCCTGGAGGCATTCAAACCCCGACTGGACACATTCCTATGGCGCCTTCTGTAGGTGACCCTGCTTGGCAGAGTTTTGGGCTAGATGATCTCCAAGGTCCCTTCCAACCTTAAATATTTCGTGGTTCTGTCTCAGGACCACATGTTTTGCTGAAGTTTTGCTGAAAGTTTTGCTGAAGGCTTAGTTGTCCATTTTATGTCTAGTCACAAAGAGACTTTTATGTCTAGTCACTGTCATTTTTCCCCATTAAATGGAAATAACTGGCTACAGACTTGCCCTGATTCTTTAATCACTGCATCACCTCTTTATACTTTTGTCCAGTATAAAAATATGCACCTCTTTATACAGTGTCCAGACTGTTTTTTAACTTACTATATGATCACTTGAGAAGATCACCTATGAGAAGACAGGACTACTAAATAATATCTTCAGGAAAAGAAAGATTGATAAGCAGCATTCAAGTATGAAAACAGTAGTACAGTTCATCTTACTTTAAACCTGACATTGAGAAGAATACAGATTCTTACTTTCTTCAATCTATAGTAAAGAAAGCCTTTGGTCACTAGTTCAAAGAGAGTATGTGCTACAGAAAAGTAAATGCAAGTGACATCTTTCCACTCTTTAGCTTTTACAGTGTTTGTTAGGTCCAGGTGAATTTAAATAGATCATCAGAATTAAAATCTGACATGAGTCCTGC
>VZTT01013826.1:8484-19956 GCA_013400855.1 Buphagus erythrorhynchus | reverse complement strand
GGGGGTGGGCGGGAAGGTGTTAAAAAATTAGTAAATCTCAACTTTGCTTAAAATAGGAACAAAGAGAAACACAAGATCTTAATAATTTGGAGAAGGAAAAACTCAGTTATTATATTTCATCCAGCCTTGCTGAAGCTGAACAGAGCACTAGTGAAATCTGCAGAATTTGAATTTATATTCATTATGCAGCAGCAGTAAAAGTACACAGGTGGCAGAGACTGGATGACTAAGGAGACAAACCAGCAAAGCCTAAAGCATATTCAAGTGGCAAAATCCCTCAAATTCAGGTTTAGCTGCAGGCAGAAAAGATGAGTAACCTGCCCCATTTTTCTCAGCTACAGTGAAGAAAATACAGGTTTTGCAGACTCATATATGTGTGTCATCCAGATCCTCAGACAGTCCAGACTACCAGACTGATAATGAATCCAAGCAGAATATTGTCAAACAAGATAATAAAAATATTTGAAGTCACTTACTGCAAACTTTTTTTCCAGAAACACAAAAATAGTTCTTATTTTTACCCACATTATGTCTTGGGGAATATGACACAGAACAGACTTAATAATTAATATCTTGATATAAAAATTTCAAAGATTTAGTGCCTGAAATGGTTTAAAAGTTGTGTAAGGCTACTCTGAACATAAGAATATATTCTGCATTAGGTAATTTTGGGTATGAAGGTGAGGACTTTGTACTGGGCTGGCATGTTGCCTTCACATCACTGGTATCTTAGAGTGTTGTTAGTGTGGAGATGTTTTCCAGAGCTCACACATCAGACCCAGCAGACAAGGGTAAGCTTGCAGAGGGTATGTGCTTGTGAACAACCAAGATTTGTGCATTTTTATTATTTTGTCTAAGGAAAGAGTAATTTTGACCACAGTTTCTTAAAATCAATTCAGCAGTTGCTAAACAAGATTAATAATATATTTCCTGTGTGATTGATTTCTTTTTGTAATATATAACTACAACATTTTTTTAAAAGTCATTTTTTTCATCTCACACTAACAAATTTTCTGGAACAAGCAGAAATTTTGAAGATGAAAATGCCTTGCTTAACAGTTCTGGGTTAACTCTGGCTGGATATCAGGTGCCCACCAAAGCCATTCTGTCCTGTTCTGTCACTCCTGTTCTCAGCTGGGCAGGGGAGAGAAAATCCAATGAAAGGCTCCGTTTAATTTACTGCCAACTAAATCAGAGTAGGATAATGAAAATAAAACTAAATCTTAAAACCCTTTCCCCCCACTCCTCCCCTCTTCCCAGGCTTAACTTTACTCCCCATTTTCTCTCTCTCCTCCCTTACAGCAGCACAGGGGGACAGGAAATGGGTGCTGTGATCAGTTCATCACATCTCTACCACTTTTTCCACCTCAGGGGGAGGATTCCTCATACTCTGTCCCTGCTCCAGCACAGGGTCCCTCCCAAGGGAGAGAGTCCTCCACAAACTTGTCCAAAGTGAATCTTTCCCATGGACTGCAGTTCTTCACAAAGACCCCAGAGCTGGTCCCTTCCACAGGCTGCAGTCCTTCAGGAATTGCTCCAGCCTGAGTCCCCTGTGGGGTCACAAGTCCTGACAGCAAATCTGCTCCAGCATGGCGTCCTCTCTCCATGCAGCCACAGGTTCTGCCCAGAGCCTGCTCCAGCATGAGCTTTCCATGAGGTCACAGACTCCTCTGGACTTCCACCTGCCCCATGGGATAGTCCTGCAGGGGCATCTCTGCTGCAACATGGACCTCCAAGTCCTGCACGGGCTGCACCATGGGCTGCACCATGGGCTGCATGGGGACCTCAGTTCTGGTGCCTGGAGCACCTCCTGCCCCTCATCCACTGTCCTTGGTGTCTGCAGGGCTGTTGCTCCCACATGTTCTCACCCTGCTCTTCTCTGGATGCACAGCAGCTTTTCTGCCATTGTAAATTTGTTATTCCAGAAGTGCCACCACTTTTGCTGGTGGGCTCAGCCTTGGCCAGAGGTTGGTCCATCTTGGACACAAGGGAAATTTCTGGCAGCTTTAACAGAAGACACCAGAGTAGCCCCTCTCATTATCAAAGTATTGCCACATATATCCAATATATTAATGTATTCCAAAGATAATCTGCTGTTGCTCACTCTTTTAAGAAATGTGTTCACAAGATAAGCCTTCCTTTTTTTTTTTTTTTTCTATTGAGCAATATAAATTTTCAAGTAATTATTATTTTCATGGCCTGTGATATTTGGGTCTCATGCACCCTAGGGAATTAGGACACTGTCCCTGACCCAATTATCTCATTTTATAAAAACTGGCATTCATTCAAGACTTAAGTCATGCTTCTCTAATTAAGGGTTTCAATAATATTTTTTTAATATAATTTTGAAAAAAAAGAGAGGCATTCTACGATTCCAAATCTTACTTAACTACAGAAACCTCATTGAAATGTTGACATATAAAGGAGACTAAGCTTTATTTGGAAAAAAAAAAAAAGGCAAATAAAAAAAAAGGAAACAAATTCTTTTAGGAAGTCCTACACAAGTTCTACATGTGATATGCTGCCAAAGCAAAAAAATTAATTCTATTACTTTGGCTCAGATTTATTTCTGTGAGAACACATTTGAACATGAAAACCACAGAAGTCTGGATCAGGACTAGAATTCTTCCTAGATATATTCAAATCTATCATTAGAAGAAATCTTTTCTAAATAGTGAACTTTTAATATTAGGCTTTCTCTAATTTTCAAGGTTTAATTCATTACCTTATGTAAGGAAATTAATACAATCTCAAGTAGATTGATAATTTCCTAGAACTGATTGCCAAAAAGAACTTTAATTTAGGGAAAAAAAAAAAACAAAGTCAATATGGAGACTGGTATACTTTAAACTGCAAGAAGTAAATTTGTAACCTTGACATTGCTGTATATCATCAATGCTAGTAGCAAAACAATGTATTATGGCTCTGCAAAGTAATCTGTTATTTTCTGGGCTTAAGAAACTTCAGTCAATATTGCACTTTCAAAAATCAGTAGGGCTTGTCTCTCTGGGGCAAGAGTGGATCTACTTTTCTGGCTCTACAAGGGCTGGAAGATTCAAATACCATGATTTCAAGTATGTCACCAGCAGAAAGAATCAAACCTGTGATTTCTGTGTGCTTTTGAGCCTTTACAGCTGCCAATACAAGAGGAAGACACATCACTAGTCCAAGTAGAAGCACAACTTGCCCTTATGTTTCAGCTTACACAAAGCTTATAGAATTCTCATTCCTTCTTTTATCCAAATAGAGACAAATATTGGGTAAAAGAATATAAGTTTAAAGTGAAAAATAAATAGTCATATGTTAGTAATGATGTATGTTCCAAGACAGTTACAAGGAATAGTACATCTCTCTAGTAAATAGAAGATAGCTGTGCTCCTTCTGCTAGTTTGGAAGAGTGGAAAATTGAGAGATCAGGACATGTACATTACAAGCCACTGCATTTCTATTATGCTGCACACAAGTCACTAGAGTGAATTTGTAGCCCTTAAGGAGCAGTGAAGCCATTGGTGGTGGGCTGTCATAACGTGGACAAAACACACACCTACAAAAGTATAGAAATAATAAAAAAACTAAAGCAGAAGTATAAGGTCTATAAAGACAAACACAGAATCTGGGAAAGATGGTGGGGGAAGATGTAAGAGTGCTTTAATGAGCCTATAGAAACATGCCATGGAAGGAACAATGTGATACTACTGATGATTCCTGCTGACCTTCATGGAGTGGGTTCGTGCTTTTTGGCCCATGCATCCTGCTGAAGAATTGTTTGCTATACTATAAGGTAGAGCATATTGTGTTGGTTCTACACCAGGTGAAATACATTTGTTCTATGCCATAGCTTACTCACATGCTAATTTGAAAGGTCAATAATGTTGACAAAGTAACGGCTTATTTTCAGCTGGCCAGAATTAATATGCTGAGGACTATGCTGAGGAATAACTAAGAGGAAGAAATGTACTTGTGAATTTTATTAGCTCATTTTCTAGAAAGAAGGAATCCCCAGGATTCGAGCAAGTGCAAGAAAAGATGGACACCATACAAATATGTCTTACATAATGCATTCTTTCACCAACAGGGACACAGTAAACAGCATCTCTGTTCAGAAATGGCCCTCCCAGAGGCCACTTTCACTAACATGCAGAGCAGTCTGATTCCAAGGAATTCAGAGTAACTCAGAACAAAAGTTAAGGATACAGCTTGCCCCTCACCTCTTTCATGGCATATAGTATTAAGTGGGGATTTTGTTTATTTGGAGCATATGTGTATATTTTTCCCTAAACAATGTAGGATAGGATATCTTGTTGCTTACTAGTCACATCTGACAGTTTCTGTCATTTCTTTTTCTTCACTGTATATGTCTGCCTTCTTATCCCTCCACCTCACAGATGCACTCAAGTTGAAATCAGCTTTCATGTTTATTCCTAAAGGGTTCAGTCTTCTTCCTTTTACACCAGTTCAGATTAGTACCATCTCTCTTTTTTTCCTCCTCTGTGCCATCTCTATATGGCACGGAACTGTTGAAGGGGGATGGAATTTGTGAAATAGGATCTAAAATCTGTTCCTCTTCTCCACCACAATTAGTTATTTTCTTAGTTTGTTAGAATAGCAATGGAATTTAATGATAAAATTATTATTAAAACAAATTTAAACAATACACACCCTCTTTGAAAGTTAGGAATTTAAACTAGACAACATTAAATTCAAATTCCTGGCAAAGTTGATTGTGTTATTATGCTGGCATACTCTGTATTTTCTCCAAGTCTTGAAATGAGCAATAGCTTTTTCTCTTGTGGAAGAAAAAGCAGTTTGATGTCAGGTGAATCAGTTAAAAATACACTCCTTTAAATGAAGGAGTAAATAAGAACTGCACTTTTATTTTCTGAGGTTTTATTTTTTCATATATTTTCAAATATATTTCATATATTTCATATATTTATTTTTTCATATATTTTTGGTTGAATAAGAACAGGGAACGTAAACATTGCCTGATGTGTTCTTTCTCCAGATGTAAATATCCACAAGTTCAGATTCTGGAAAAGATGTCATGTGGTTATTACAGCTCATGTCATTATACTATAAATAGATATCCACAAGCATAGGAATGAACCTTGTTGTGCTGTTGTTCACAATGATGACTGACTGTAGTAATGTTTTCCCTTTTGGTAATATAATCTTAGTTAATGACTGCTTCCCTCAGTACTCTATTTTTAGAAAGGACATTTAATTATATGCCTGGTTTATCATTTCGTATATTAATTACATCTAGAGGTCATGTGCCAGCACTTTTAATATTTAATGTTTTGAAAATAAATTAAAATACATCATTTCAGGATAACTAATTTCCAGATATTACAAAAGGATTACAGAAACAATTATGCTCTATATTGTAAGTCTAGATGACTCAAATGATATCTAAATGGAGGCCGTGTCTTTCCTCTTTAGGATACTAATTCAAATCCATCTGGTTTACTGGAGACAGAAAGATTCAAATATGGGTGGTTGAGTCATTTGCTGGAACAATGAAACTGATTTAGGCTGGGATTTTCAAGTTATCCCAGAAGCATCTTATCTCCTCAGATACCTTTGGAAATCATAGTCTTAGGTTTGTTTGTTTGCTTCACAAAGTTATTCACAAAGTATAAAATCCTCACTCCATTAAAATCAATGGTAATTCTTGACTTCAGCAAGGCCAGAATTCAAACTATTCAGGCCAAGTACTATTTTGTTAATTTCTTTTTTACAGCAGCCAGTTTCCAAGAAGGGTATTGACTGTGTTTGAAGTGCTGTTTCCAGACACTTCAGGAATTTTTTATTTCATCCTAACTTATGTATTATTACTTACTTTGTGAAGAGGGGAATGGTAGGAGGCAACCTTAGCAAGAAAAGGCGGAAAACAAGAAAATGATCCGAGTATGAATAATGCTGTTTGGATACATCCATTTACCAAACTCAGTCTCCAAACTAATGGTCATACTGAAATAGATTTTAGAAATCACATCACTGCTCAGGATCTTAAATTCTGGTGATGCCTGTAAGAAAAGTCTCAACCCCATGAGATTTGTAATTAAGCTAGTTAGAAATAAAATGGTGAAAGCTGTATATTGTCACTCCTTGTTATGTATGGAGAGCTAAGGCACAAAAATATGAAAAGATTGCATCATATAAGATGTAAGTAACCAACGCAAGAGCTGCATGGAGTCTTCAAAATCCTCATCAAGCCTAGTCACTTAACCTGTCTGTCTGTAGTCATATTTTCACAAGTAATATCTCTGAGTACAAGGACACCAAAACAAGTAATTCTCAGAGTTTAAACAATTTATTTCTTTTACTCTGTTGTAACTCATCTTTCCTGAGTGCAAGAAGCTCATCAGGATCCTGGTGATGACAAACTGGGTGGTGAGGTGAACAAACGTGTCAGATGGGAGAACCATCTTACAGACATAATAGGACAGACTGGAAGACTGCCTACCAAGAACAGTATGAAATTTAACTGAATGCAAAATCCTGTACCTTGGTTGGAATAAACTAAGAGTCCAGTATAGAACAGATCTATGTGGCTGATGAGCAGCCTCGCTGAAATGGGTTTGAGGAACAATGAGCTGAGCACAAGAGACCAGTGTGCTGCTGGAGAAACAAGGGTAAATTGAATCCTGGGGATTACAAGTGACATTACAAGCATAAGCAGAGATAGAGATGTGATCATTCTACTCTCCTCAGCACCTGTCAGTCTGTACCTGGAGTAGCATGGCCCTTTCTGATCCCCACAAGGCAAGAAAGACATGGGTATATTGGACAAGGTCCAAAGGAGAGTGGCAATGATGTTCAAAGGGCTGGAAAGCCTCCCCTATAGGCAAAGACTGAAGGAGTTCAGCCTCTTCTCCCTGGAGAAGGCTCAGGTGGGACCCCATCACAATATTCCAGTGCTTAAAAGGCAGCTTCAAAAAGGACAGAGGCTCTCTCCTCACAAGGAACAGCACAGAGAAACAAGGTACGCACTGGGAGTAATTTCACCTTAAGAAATATCCTCCCCAGGGATGTGGTAGAGTCCCATTGCTGAAGATTTTTAAGATATGTGATTGGATAGGGTGCTAGATAATCTCATTTACACTGTCTTTCCCATGAAAACTTAGATCAGATAATCTTTTGAGGTCCCTTCTAGACTATTCTGTGATTGTAGGATAAGTTAGTAAATCACAGTTTTCAGGAACTGGTAGCACTGAGATAATTTTCAAGGAGTCTAATATTTATATATCTGAATATAATTCAATATTTAAAGATTATAAACCTAAAAATAACTTTTTTGGTATGTTCCAGTTCTTCTGATTTGCACCAAGATAATTTGAGATTCTTGCTTATCATCTCCCCAGCCTCTTCACACTTACTCACCCATTTGTAATGCTTTTAGGAGGTGTGTTGGCAAAATGTTACTCTTCTGGGCTTTCGGGAGATGATCATATACCCAAACTCTCATGCTTTGTTCTCTTCTTGGCAATGGTAAACAATTTCATTCCAGCCACTTGCAACCCACTCACTTCTCTGCAAGATACAATTGTATTTTCTGCTCATGCCTGCTGGAACACAGAAACAAAAAAACAAATGTAAAGAAAAAAAAAAAAGTGATTTGATACAGAAAGAAACCAATCTGGTTAATCTATATCCAAGTCCATTATATAAGAAGTGATTTCCAGTTCTTGAACTTTTGTGTTGAGGACTGACTGGATTGGATTGCTTATTTTGTATCAGCATGCAGTGAATGCCCAAATGCTGAAGCAACAAAGTAGATAAATGCTCTGAAGTTTGAAAAAATTGTGTGTGAGAGAAAAGAAGGGAGAGAGTAAGAGCACAGGTGAAAAGATAATTGCAGCCTCTCCTCAGAGGCCTCTAAGGGGATGAGAAAGATTTTTGCAAAGACAAACCATGTCTTGAGAGAATTTCCAGATACTTGGTTTTGCTTCTGGGATGGAAAGTGTCTCAGTTACCAGTATAGATCTCAGACACTGAGAACCTTTTTGCTGGAACTTTTTTCAACCCAGATCAGTGAACAGAACCAGACTTTTACATCCATCTTCCATAACAAAACCAAATGAATTAACACTATTGAGAGGGAAAATGTAGCAATACAAACTGATACAACCTAGGAGAACAGTATGTCAGGAGAACCAATCGTGCATTTTTTCCGGATAGCCTGACAATTTCACACACTTTCTCAGATTGAAATGCTGTTTCCAAAACACCTGTCTACAAAGAATTGACCACAGCAATGACTTGTCAGAGGTAGTCAATATAAGATAAGGAGAAATACACTCTGACTTTTTGCATCATGGCAATAAGACTCTTAAATTTCCAGTGAGCAGTGAGTCATTCAGCTTCTGGTTGAAATCAGCTCTAGTAAATGTAAGCCTTGTCTTTGGAAGCCTGTGAGAAACTTTGACCTCCTTGAAGTGACTGCTTTCAATTTCAGAGTCAAAATGGTTAAGATCGAGTTCTTTAGAGTCACTGGGTTTGTTCTGCATCTCTATAACAAAAACCATTTCTTGGAATACTATTTTCTGCCTTTAGGAGTACCTAATGTAAGGATCACTTCATGGAAAGAAGGTTCTGAGCTCTGAAGGGTTCACTGGGCAGGAGTGAGCATCTATTTCATTTAGCATGCTGTGTTATCCAAGCCCCTAACATGACAGTCCATTGACTGTGATGATTTTTGATGCACTGTGCCCCACACATTTTTGTGGCTCATGAACTAATTACTTGGCATGTACTGTAGGAATGCAAAAGGAGAAACTATTCCAGGAAAGTATTATGTGGAAACAGTAGCAAGATTTGAGCTGAAAACTATAAGATAAAACAGAAATCTGTTTTAATTTTGGATCTCAAGTCAGAGGGAAATACTGCTGACACCATCTGGCCTTCAACGTTCAAATTCTATGAATAAAGCATTGTATTAAATTCCTACCTGATTAAATCAGCTGTTTAGCTCTGTTGTGTTCTGCTACTGCAGCTCTGATCTGCATTTACAGTGCTGTCTGTAATACCTTGTAAGGCAAACAAAATGCCTGAACTATGAGGTATAATGTAATGCAAAAGTCGGGCCAACTACATTCTTGTCTAGTTTACATTCTTTATTGAATACTTGTTGAGCAGCATTTTTTTTTCTTTTTACTCAGTGGGGAGTTGCAAGGAGCAATCAGCTTTACGAAAAATTCAGAAAAGCAGTCAAAATATCTCTGGAGTTTCATAAGAAGAATTTCCTTGTCAGCACCATTCAGGAGCCATTAACCTTAGGAGAATGGGGGGAAAAAAACAAAACAAAAACCAAATAACTAAGTCTAAGAATAGGGCTATATCTTTGAAACAGAAAGTTTTTGTTGAAAGGCCTTAGATTGGCATCACTGGAGATTTTGACGGATGATTAAGACAAATACCATCTGGACAGGCAACAGCAAAATGCCCCCAATATGCTATTGTCTATCAGTCCTGGCCTTTAAACACCAGCTGTGACTGTCAAGATAGGATGGGTTCTGTCGCAGGCTCACTTACTCCCCTTTAAAAGGACAAGATGCTTGGCAGCAGCCATGCTCTCCTGAAAAAAATGTTAAAAGGACTGTTCTCTTCTCAAACTTGTCCTTTAAATGTGTCTCCTGGTTCCTGTAATGAACTTGGTTAACTAAGCAGCTGGTATATTGTGTATAGTGCTTATTATACTGATCACTACATTTCAGCCCTCATTGTGGAGATCCTAGTTTTGTATCTCATCTCACACTTTGAATTTAAACATAGCAGGGTATTTTTGTTCTCTTCTTGCAGTGCACGGCAAAAGAGCGGGGCATCAGTGTGCAGAAAGAATTGAACAGGAGCACATGAATAACATCATTTTATACAAACTAACAAAGCACCAAGTTCACCGTGCTGTTCATATAAAATACTCCAAATTGTGATAAGAGAGTAACAGTTCTGTCCTTTTCCTTAATATTGCTCTTTTTGCTGAAAAATGTTGCCTAAAGGGTAGGGTATTTGGAGACAGAAGTTTGAGGGGGTGGCACACAGGGGAAAAAGGATAAACTTTCCACTGGGACCCTCTAAAACATTCATTATATTTTCTTCTATTTCTGCAGAAAGGAAACTGGAGTCAGTGACCCAGCTGATCTTCCCCCAGTAACTTGTCACTGCTCCCAAAATTTAGAGACATTATATAGATGTGAAGGTCTCTGTGCACTCAGGAATGCTCTTTGGACTTCAATGTCAAAATTAAAAGGACAGCAGGGGTTACTGTTTCCACTATTTTGTATTTCATTGCCTTTCTAGTTATTGCGATATCAGAATTGTCAGGCTGATTTTGATTCATGGAGCTCATCTAGACAATCTTCTTGGCTCTATAGAGCAGCAGATTTTATCATTAGTTATTTCCTAAAATATCTCCAAACTCTTTCTCAATCAAGCAATACAAATATAATACAATGCAAAATACAAGCAGGCTTCCTAGAAGTTTTTCAAGCGGTGTTGCCTCTTTATTTGGTTATTAAAGAGCATTTTTGTTCGCTTGCAAAGCAAAGGAATGCATTTGCCAGTCCCCTGACACTTGTCTGCAAGTGTATGTGTCTGATATGAATTCTGCCACAAGCCAGTGGGAAAAATTTTGTTGGTGCCCATTGTGAAAAGATTGGCAGCATACCCATGTTTATGTCCCACTATGAGTCTCTTGAGCTGCTTATCTTTCTCAAGTGCTAGCACTCATCTTAGGCAAATCCTACATCCTGCCACAAACCTACTGCTAACTTGGTTCAAGTCACCTGGGGCCAGATCTAGTGCGGCAGTGCAGAGCACCATGGTCATGCTCTGTGGTTATGTTTAATCCAGTATCCTCTCTCTGGCTGCTGCTACTGGGAGAGCAAGGTGCAAAATGTCATGTTTAAGTGGGATTTGCTTTTCCCCTCCCCTTTCTGCTGGCAGTGCGAATGGTGCGAGAAGACCAAAAAAATGGGGGGAAAAAGCAAGAACAGAAAAATAAGTAAATAAATAAATAGATTTCGGAGATACATAAATTCACCTAAGACCTTTCAGTAGAAATGAGGATGAAGAGATAAAATGGAGCAGAAAGGAAAATTACAAAATCAAGTAGCAGAGAGGAAATGTTAAAGAATAACAATGCTTGCAGCATTCTTTGTTGTGGATACCTATTAAAAATTAATCTGTTTGAATTAAGATGTCTCAAAACCTTATAGTCCATATGTCTGCTTACTCTGCAGCTATAATCTCATGCCTCAGCCTGTGCTTTAACCCAGCCTTATTCTGAACCCAGCATTTTATCAAAATTAAGTCCCGAGATGTCTCCCTGGCTAGCAATCATGAGAACTGTAAATATGAAGATTCTTTGTATTTTCACCTGAAGATAAACAAATTGAAACCTAGATGATTTTTGCCTCCTATTTTTTGCACTGAGAGAGATCAACAGAAATGTTAACAGGGTTGATACCT
>VZTT01013825.1:5235-17998 GCA_013400855.1 Buphagus erythrorhynchus | reverse complement strand
CTCCTGTGGGTTTGTAGAGTGCCTGTCAGTATAGGAACTCAGCATCAAACAGAATGACACTGTAGTGCAAAAATAAGGACAGAAATTCAGGAAGTACAGGGATGTTGAGTGAAACACCAGTCCTCTGTAAGCATTCAGGGCTTGTAACACCTAAATACTGCAGCAGCTCATCAAGAGCATCTTCTTCATCCCTAATTGTATCCCATGTTGGTACAGTGTCTCTAAATTTCCTTTTAACTTGGAGTGTAATTCCATCTCTTGCAGATACATCCTCCACATGCTCAAAAGATGAAAGAGCATCATCTGGTTTATCTTGCTGAGATAATGAAAGTGCAAAAGATGTTTGTTGTGAAGATCCACATAAAGATGATGGTCCATACAAAATGGCCGAATCCCACGAGTCTTTGCGAGACAGATCACGCACTATAATTCTAACATTTGAATTAGCTGATGCAAGGCCAGCAGACAGTCCTCCTCCAGGCATGTCCTCTTCTGCTTGGATTTGTATGCAAGACACCAGGGAAGTATTGTTTAATACAAAGAACTGAAGATTTGGGTTCTCAAAAAGTTCAGGAGAAAGCTCAGGACTTTCACTGTATGGATTGTCATTGTTTTCACACACTTGACTGGTCAGCATAGCAGGACCTCCGCTCATAGGATAGTGGCCTAAGTGGTTGACTAGATGTGTTATCACAGTACGAGCAGCAACAGAAATTAATCCTTGTTGCATATGAGTTTTCACTGCAAGAGAAAGAGCACAGGTTTTAAAAGAAGAGTTCAAAAAACAACACTGAGATTTATGTGTTTCTTTTGATCTCTTCCTGAGAGAATGAGCACTGCAAGCTGAGGATACATGCAACTCAGTAACAGAAAAATATGTATTTTGATGACCATTGGTCTTGTATATATATAGCATGAAAAATCCTAAAACAGTTAAAGAAGTATCTTCATTATTTTACAGCCATGTCTATGTCTACAGATTATACTTCCTTTGCCATAGCTTTGTTATCAGCACTGTTCTTCTAAAATACACAGTTTCTTATCTAGTGAAAATAAATCTTGAATTGCTGTTGAAGTAGAGATCATAACTGTGTTGCAAGATGTCCATTCCAACTGCAGTGTATTTTTATATTTATGCACATCATTACACTGAGAAATACAAAGGAAGATAGATGCACAAAAGGTCTAATCCATCTTAATTTCCCTGGGGAGCATATAGCTGTAGGTTAGCTTGAGAATAGCACTGAATAACTTTAAAGTACAAAATCAAAGACCAGGCTGTCTATATTGAACATGATCTAACATCATGAAAATTTTCAAAAACAAAATCTCATGCCAGAACTGCATTTTAAGAAGCTTTAGGTTAGAAAACCTTGAGAGGGAGAAAGAAAAGTTAATTGTGCGCATCTTATATGAAATTCATCCTATGAGATGCACTGGTATTTCAATATGGTTTTTGCTACCTCCTTTGCTGCATACCCTCCGCTTGCACGTTACGTCATCTAAATTCAAAAAAGCTATTTTTAATGTTTATATCACACCCTGCTAACACAGTACTATACTGTTATTGAATTATTCTTATTAAGTCCACCCTACATGAAGTACATGAGCCAGACAAAGTGACTCTGTCAGGCAGAGAAACGTCAATTGGTTCAGGGGACCCACTGAAGTACCCATACACAAAAATATTACACTGCAGAATAAGACTGGTGGAAGAAGGAATAAGATCAAAATGGCAAAGTATTTGTTTTCTGTATCCTCTCTCTTGTAATTGGGCATGGATGCCCTGAATTTGGGATTTACAAAGGGAAGATTAAAAAACTGTACTCCTCACAATTACATCATGCATTTTTAATTACATTAAACATTGAAAACTTCTGCAAATGCTTCCCATCTTCTTTCTCACCAAAATCCATCAAACCAGAATGTTCTGAATGATGTCACTTTTTCATTCAGCATTTACTGAGAATACGTAACCTCTTGGGCATAGAAGTAAGGTATAATAAATTCATCTCACTTTATGTTGGATATTCATAAGCTGCAAAACTAATGTTTAATAAACAAATTTATTTTTGCAGTTTCAGATATCTTAATTGGTTTAACCGGAAAAATAAAGGCAAATTTGTGATGTGTACTGACTGTCATTATAGATCTTCAGTTTCTGAAGATGGATGCATTCAGCAACTGCAAAAATAAACAGGTAGCATGTATTTGCCTTTCTTTTCCCCCAAAAGGTTTGGGTACAGCATGTAAGACATGTTTGGGATTCTGGCTATTCTCTTCCTTTAGAAAGGACTACATCCGAACTACAAATAGGGAAACATTTCATCCAGTTAATAGCTGGCAAAAACAACATAACATTTACACAATTCCAAAACTCATATCTACTCAAGTATTTTAATAAATTAATGCCTTGAAAATTAATAAAAGCAGATTAGAGATTGTATTTTTATCATCTATAGCCTTCTTGAGGTTTAAAATTTACAAATAAAAAACCATTCAGTGACACTGAATTAAGTGTCCAGATATTGGCAGCATACGAGGAAATTAAGTTATAGTGCCATCTGCTGAAATATAAGAAGGAGCTGGAAGCAGATTTTATACAAAACAAAGAGAAAATAAGCTGGGTGCTTGAAGAATCATTTATCAGCACATTATTGACTAGCACCTGGACAATGCAGAGGAAGGGTGGCCCATCTTCGTCAGGATATTTATACCAAGTATTTAGCACTTATCACTGCAGAGATAAATAAGGTAATAATTTTCTCAGGTTCCCAGGAGCAGAGACACACAAGCTTTCCAGATACCTGAAGTCCCACTCTTAAAGGTTAATTAAATGCCCCCTGTTAAGTTCTGCAGAGAAACCTGAAGAAATAAGGACCTTCTAGCATATGTTATTACTATTACTGTTGTGTGGAAACCCTAAAGATCTCAAACCTCACCATGGTTGTTTTGTGCCTGTGTGTGTGAATGTACCCCCTTAGGAGTGTAAGGAACATATGGAAAAGAAGAGTGACATAGTGATATGAAGAGGGGAACAATTAACTTAAATTTGGAAGATCCATTCTCAGTCCAAATACAGCCTTGCCCTGAAAACTTTGCACTTGAATTAAACTCATGAATCTGTCATTATTTCTTTTATAAAATACAAACACTACATCTGAGTCTTCTCTCAGAATACAGTGCTGTTGATATAAAAATGACACAGAAAACTTAAATTAGAAGCATCAAGAGAAGTGTATTGAAAAGTAGACTGTAAGATGCAACCTGTTATGTTGAAATAAAATAAAGCAATCTTGAAACATTTTTGCCACACAGGAAATCAGATTTTGACTATGGTTTTCCCAGAAATAAAAAAGAAAAAATTCCAAACCTAGTAATGCATTTTGAAATTATGAAAATTTTAAATTAACTTTGCAACTTAATTTATTCCTAGAAGCACATCTCCTCAATCAGGAATAACTGAACATTCAATATATTAAAACCTTAAAGTGAGTATCTAAACCATGCTCTTTGTTTCTGGATGGCAAATGAAAATATGTAATAATGCAAGTCATCACAGCTTTACCACAAATTCTACCAACTAAGTCATATCTTCACACATTAAGGCAGTCCAGCTCACTGCTTTGTTGACCTGTCTTCCTGAGAGAACACATCGCTGCTTTCTTTACAATGGTACTGCCTCTGGCTTGGGCAATGTAATTTAAATGTGTACATGATCATTTGGTAATTTTACTAGAAGTGTGTTATATTATTTATCTTTCTTAGTCCTGAAATTACCTCTTTTGTGGAAAGGCTGAAGGTCCATCACTACTAATTTGTATCTGTGGCATGAATGAAGGATTCCTGATTTTCCTTAAGATGTGCTGTTAACTTTTTAATTCAACTTTGGCTGAACTGCTTTAAACAACTATGGTTATGAGGTAGAAGTAAAAAGTAATGACTGAGGGTGGAATTTAACTCTTCTCATCTTTTTAGCTGTCTAAAGAATGATGACCTGTACAGACTGATTAATCTCAAATTGGAGCAATGGGACGAATCACTCTCTAAAAACACTTATTTTTCCTTCATTATGTTTAGAGGGAGACTAAGAGTGTTCCTCTTAGCTTAGTTTCCTGTATTTTACCTCAGTTTAAGCAAGTCTCATTCCTTTCTAATTTTAAACTTCAGCTATATCAACATGCATGCAGTAACAGAGAACCCATCTCTAGAATATTCCCCATAAAACACAAACTGTATTAATCTAGATGCTCAAGTATGCATTTCAAGTATGCATTCAAGTATGCNCAAACTGTATTAATCTAGATGCTCTATGTATAAAGTATTTTTTAAAGTGTGTATTTTGTGTCCTTTCAGTAAAACGGCAAACAGCACGGCCTTATAGGAAAAGTACTTTATATTTCTACTTTTTAAACAAAAGCTATGACTAAACATCAGGCAGGGGAAGTATTTTTTCATTAGAAATTGAAAAATATTAGAAAAAAATGATCAGTCTATGCAAAAGAGTTTAAAATATACTTGGAGAAATATGAGTAATGGGGGAAAAATCAACCAAATCAGTAACTGATAGACCACTGTATCCATGTAATGTTACTAGAACCTTCCAATCACAACTACCTCTAACAGATTTGTGATCCATGAAGAACAGCTTTCAAAATGTTTTTGTCTACAATTGCAAAAAAATTCTCTGTCATACATGCTAATGGTCCTGAAATGAAATGGAAAAGTTCAGAAGTAAGTTAGCAGATTGTGTCACTGTGCAGTCCAGGTTGGCTTGTGAACATCTAAGCTGGCTAGTTAGGCTAGTGGGTTTGTGTGGCACAGTTTTGGTAAAGCAGGGGTTACAGGGGGGGGCTCCTCTGAAAAGCTGCTAGAAGTTTCCCCTGTGTCTGATGAAGAAAATGACAGCCAGCTCCAAGTTGGACCTACTGCTCACCAAGGCCGAGCTGATCAGCGATGGAAGCAATGCCTCTGGAATAACAGAGTTAAGAAGGAAAAAAAATTATTGGGTAAAAGGAAATTGCAGCCAAAGAGCAGAACGAGAATATGTGAAAGCAACAACTCTGCAGACACCAAGGTCAGTGAAGAAGGAGGAGCAGGAGGTGCTCTAGGCACCAGAGCACAGATTCCCTGCAGCCTCCAGTGCAGACAGGAGGTGCCCCTGCAGCCCAACGGGGTTCACAGTGGAAAGAGATTCACCTGCAGCCCCTGGGGACCCCATGCTGTAGCAAGTGGATGCCCAAAGGGGGCTGTGATCCAGTGGAAAGTCCACACTGTACCAGTCTCCTGGCTGTGCAGAGAGGAGCCCATACTGGAGCAGGTTTGCTGGGAGGACTTATGACCCAATGGGGGACCCATGCTGGAGCAGCCTGTGCCTACAGGACTGAGCCACATGAAGGGGATCCAGTGGCACATTCATGAAGAACTGCAGCCTGTGGGAAGGAGGTGTGTTGAAGTCTCCTGTGTGAGGGACCCCATGCTGGAGCAGGGGAAGAGAACGAAGAGTCCTTCCTCTGTGGAGGAAGGAGCAGCAGAGACAATGTATGGTGAACTGACTGAAGTCCCCCAGTCCCCATCCTCCTGTACCGCTGGGGGGCAAGGAGGAGGTAGAGATTTACAATGAAGTTAAGCCCAGGAAGGAGGGAGGGGTAGGGATATGATGTTTTGAAGACTTGGTTTTATTTCACATTATCCTATCCTGATTTGCTTGGTAATGAATTCAATTAATTTCCCTAAGTCAAATCTGTTTTGGCCATGACAGTGATAGGTGAGCGATCTCTTCCTGTCTTTATCTCAACCCATGAGCCTTTCCTTATATTTTCTCTCCCCTGCATAGATGAGGAGGAGAATGACAGAGCAGCACTGGTGGGCAGCTGGCATCCAGCCAGGGTCAAATCACCACCACCACCATTTGTGTGCCTGTACTGTAGCTACAGTAGGTTGCTGCTGACACTAACTAGAGGAACAGTTCAACAGCCTTGACATAAACAAGCTAAGTGATTCTTTAGATGTATGAAAGCATCACAGACTTGCTGCCTGCAAGTTCTGATGATGCAATAAAAGCTCCCTACTGATGTCCTTATGGAGAGCTGCTAAAAGTTCATTCTGGTTTAAATGTTAAAGTTTAATATACTTAATACCTAATTTCAAAGTTATTCTTTGTATATGTCATACTAAAATCTACCACTTTACCAGCTACACAAAGGAGAGCAAAGACAATTTTACAGAAAATCCTATGTTAAGAGCTTCCTTGTGAGAGACAGAACTCATAAAGTTACTGAAAAAGAGAGGCCAATAATCATCTTTTTTCTCAACATATGCCCATTCCCGGAGGATTTAAGAAATCTTTGTCCTGCTGTTTATTGCATGGCTTGCTCCACGCTTCTCAGTAGATCCTGTCTCCACTAGACAGCTGTGTCACTCTAAGTCCCATATCTTCTTGGTCTCATACCACATTATGCTGTGGCTAAGTATCTGCAAAACTTGAGACAGATCTGACCTTAAACAATGGAGGCATAACAGGGAAAATCAATCACATCAGTTAAAGCACCCCTTCTTAAGAATTCTGTCATTCAAGCACTTTCAGCTTTCCTTGTGACCTAAGGAAAGTGTCTTGTAAATCCTACCCTGTTTTGTAGAGCTTCCCTGAACTCCCTTACAACTTCTGCCCTGCTCATTTTCATTCCTTCAAAAAAGATACTATGATAGCCCTTTTACTCTGCTAAAAGATGCTGACCCATTGGCATACTGTTCTGCTGCTAGCTTGTATTAATTGACCCTCTGTCTTGACAGAGACCCTCTTATTCCTCTTACTCCTCCAACAATGCCAGGGAGAACAGTGCTGTGCAATTGGTTAAGCACTGCCAATTTTATTCTCTGCCTGGCAATGGGGACTAGAGTGCCAAGGTTGCAGAACCAGGGTTGCATTATAATGCTGCAGTCTGCCAATTAAATTTCACAGTCTAACTTACAATTCCAGAGCCCTGGAACTTAATTCATCTAGAGAGATAAAAGGAACATCTGAAATTACTTTTATTAAGAAATTTAACAAGAAGTCATAAAAGAAAAGATCATGGTTGGAAATGCAAAATGAAGATATTGATGCTAAGGCTTTGTGCAATCATATTCATTTAAAGAGAAATCTATTCAAGGTTGTCTTTTCAGATTGTCAGATTAAAAAAGCCACACAGCATTTGCTTCTAACCCATAATTACAGATTATTATGGAATACAAAAGATGCCAGGCATAAAAAGCTACTACAATTCACTACACTGTAATAGAACATGCAGTGGAAGTAAATTTTGGCAAATGCTTTAAATATTAGCTTTACATAATATGTATAGGTGAGACTGTAATTAGGACAGAATGAATCCTTCGAAGCCTCTTTCATTCTGACCCTGCAGATGATTACTTTTTACTAATAAGGCCACAGCCATTTGACAAAAAGCCAACTATAGTACCTTGCTTCATTCTTCAGTAAATTTAATAATTACAGCTCCTCCTGCCAGTAGTTCTCAGATCAGACTTGTTCAATCCAATACTGAGCTTATTAGGGGACAGCTCTATGTTCAGAATTCTTTGGCCAAAAAAGTACTTGAGGATGATGAAGCATGCCTTAGACAAGGGCACAATGATTAGCCATTTTCTCTACATAAAAAACAGCACGTAGTCACTACAGACCACAAAATCACCTGCTGTTAGCACACAGCTGCTACAAAGAACTGCTGCATTTATCTGGTTCTTAATACCCTAAAAAAAGCCTAAATGGAACAACTTAATACAGAGGCAGAATAGCACTACACAGAGTTGCCTGTATATTAATCTCATCTTTTTCAATTTTCTTCCCTATGTAGCCATTTGATATTTACTACATACACTGCATAATACATGATAGTCCTCTATAGCTTAGATTCTTGATTCGTTATTTTTATTTTTGAGTTGTGAAGAAAATGTTGATTCCCATGTCTCCTAAGACTGTAACCAGATGAGAGAAAATTTCTCCTTTTTTAGACAAATCTGTGGTTTTAAGCAGTGTAAAAAGAGATCAACAAATTATGATAGGCTAAAAAAAAATCACAGAATTCATTCAATATTGCAATGTCAAACAGGAGCAAAAATCCAAAATACTCCTAGAAAAAGGAGCAAAATCAAGAAAAAAATCAAATTAATTTACTGAAAGTAAAATGAAAAGCAACATTTATCCAGTACTTAACATTTCTGCTGATATACAGAGCAGAAGAATCCATATCATATCGATCTGGTGCTGCTCAGAACATACTTATTTCAGTTAATCAAATGGTAATTGCTCAAAATTACATTTGCCCATTCCATACTAATGGCTCTTACCTAGTGTCTACATGTAGCCAAAAACCTGTGCTTTAGACCAATACTTCAATACTGAAAACCTAGACAAAATCATTTTGAAAGAAAATATATTTAGGCAATTAGACAAACCTTCAGTGACTGGCTGAAGTTTAGAAGACCTCTCCGAGTCTGGAGAATGCAGTGGTTCTGGCTCCTTTAAGCTTTCTAAATGCATAAAAGGATCATAATCCATACATGCCAGATCAGAAAGGCTTAGAGGAAAATATTTTGGGTTGCTAAAACATTGAGACCCATAGACACATCCATGTAGAACCTAGAACAAAATCAGAATCTCATTACATTAATTATTGAAATTTATACTTTATAGTTTTATAAGAAATGGAGTTTATTTTTATTTGCATTTTAAAAATCGATTGGTTAGAAGGCAGGCAAGCCAAAATGCTGGAAAATTTTAGATGCTTAATGTTTACAGAAACAAACTCTGGTCTGCAAAGAAAAACATTACCACCAAAGCGGAATTTATCAATAAAGAAACAAAACTTACAAAAAATAAAGCTACCTTTATTTTTAGATGGCCTATCTTCTTTAATTACATATGCTAGGTGTGAGCTGCTAGAGGTTTTAATCCCTTTCCCTTGCAAAAAGGATAAAACCCCGTGTTCCTGAAGACAGTAACTGTAACTTGGTGCTTTTTGCTTTGCTTATTGTTAAATTAAATTGCTTGATATATAAAAGTTACATCCTTTTGTATTAAATGTATAGTTAGTCTTCTACAATACAAGCATCTGCAATCCATATGACATGCAAATAAAAAGGCTTGGTTAACCATCCAAATGTACAACAAAATCTACTATTCCAGATATACCAAAGGTCAAGCTGTTACAGTGAAACATGCAAGAACTGACCAGCAATCCATATTCCAGGCGTAGAACGGAGGTCAGCTTACAGAAAACTTTTGCCTTCATTTCCACGAAAACTGAGACTACCTCCATACATAGAAATTCTTAATAAGGGAGTAAAGAAACATGTACCTTATATATACAATTAAGAACAGATCTTTCAGTCTTATCATTTTCTGCTCCTGTAGTGTGAAGAGGCTGCAGCAAAGTCTTCAATGGCAAGGCCATTATCCAATCCAATAAGCACAGAAGTAAAGAAACTACCAACTGGAAAAAACACTTTCCATTACAAGTCAATTCAGCCAGCACCTGCTACTTCACATTTATCACTTTATTTTATTTCTCTGTTTTTTCTTCTTATTTCAATTCAGTAAAGTCAACCTTCTGCAGTAATGGCAGGTCCCACTTGTTAACCACTGTATCTTGAAAATCTATGGCATCAGTAAAAACTTTGGCAACTGAGGTATTTAACAAAGGCCATCCATTCAATAGTTCCTCATCAGGGTAAGACTGTGAGCAGATACTGTACTTAAGCGGATACTCACAGTTTTCAAAATTGATTTGTAGGGTGTTATTTTTAAAATGACAGATAACACAGGTCCAAATTAAGGCTGATGCACCATTTTGCACATAAATTTCACTATAAAGTGAATCAAGGATTACACAAAATGGAACTAATTCACTTCTATTTAGTGCTTTATAAATGACACATAATGTCCTTTGCAACATATGAATAATGATATGCAGCTCCAGGTATCATCTGAAAGAAATCCAACTACTTTCTGTATTGTAGGTTACTCAGTTAGCAAAAGAATCAACTCCCTCTTGGGATGTTTTGAAAGACTCTAGAACAGAATCAGATTAAAAACAGACACAAATCCAAACCAAATCATTAATAACTTACTGACCAAATAATTGTTTTTGATTTTTAAAACTAAGCTGTGGAAGAGAAGGCAATTCAGATAAATATCTGCAAGATTCTCTAAAATATTTCTCAAGGTAAATAGAAGTCTCTAAAAAAATCCATTTACCTAATTTACTCATTTCACATAATGCATTCCAAGTTTGTCCCTCAAAAGTATAATAAATCTAATGATGAAGAGCATTGAGTCTTTTTATTTTTAACCAATTTTTAAGAAACCCATTAGGACTACATTTGTCAAAATAGGTAAGAATTTTTTATATGATATTTGATATACAGTGATTGACAGTAGCTCATGGGGAAACTTGGTGAGTTATGGAAAGCATCCTCAAGTGGAAAAGTGGGTAGCTTGGCATAGGAGTGTAGTCTACAACAGTCCTGACTTCCTGCAAACAGAGACAGAAGATGAAACAGAGCCTCTGAAAACCAAAATGAGCAACAGATGAACTCCAACTCCTTGTGGGAATGGTAGCCCAGAATGATGGAGCTGTCAGCAACAAACTGCACTGCAGTGCCCAAATTTAAATGACCCAGTGAGGCCCACAGCAAAGCTAATTCAGAAGAGACACAGCTTTCAGGAGGCAGAAAGTACAATGAAATGAAAAATACTTACCCTCTTGTCTTGCTCATAAGAAGAAGCTTCTGTGCTGGGTAGCAGATGTGTAATAGTTGCTATCAGAATCTGGGGAAATAGACCATATTTCTTTTAAAACAGAACCTAAACACTTAAGTTTAAAATAATTTTTAAGCAGGTAAATCTGACATGATATTAGAATCACGGTTAAATTCTATTACAATTATTTTGAGACAAGTTACAGTATTCCTTGACAATTTTTTAAAAATAAAAACACTTTTAATTGAGTTTTGCAGAATACATTGAAGGAATATGTTCTGTTTGACTGATGTAGGTGCATTAAGGACAATGAGATTACACAGCTACCTCAAATATTCAGGCATGAAAAGAACATGACTCAACACACCTCTAGGATGCGGGAAGAAATCTGGTGCTGGTTTAGGTANTCTGAGGTTTGAGCTGGTTTAGGTATGGTGCTATCTGAGCTACATTATTTCTTAGAACTACTACAACTTCTGTGCACCCTGTGTCTATTTGATCAAAAATGTCCCCAGAGGAGCACAGAAATGCTTGCTGTATCTCTTAAGAAGCTTTTACATGAAAAGAACCTGGAAGCCCTCTGTCTTTTCTCTGTGGTTCAGACTCACAGAGGCCATAGTCCACCTCCTTGTCGTAGGAAGTGTATTCAAAATATTATTTTGCTTTATACTGAACCTCTTTCATGGATATGCAAAATACATTTTTAGATCCATATTTTAAGCAATCATTTTCTCCCTGAACTGAAATATACATGCTTGAAGAGATCTAATATTAAAAAACAAAAATTGTTTTTACTGACAACATTCTCATGACACTTTTTCCCTGAGAAAAAACAGGCATGTATGACACATTATATGTCAATACTGGAGTCAAGAAATTAAGTGTGCTGCAATTCCCTACTGCTAGTGTTAAGTAAGATTATGTTTATATTCATTCAATATTTTGCTAAATATAATTCTCAATATTCAGGTATTTAATTTTAGGGTAATGCATGGTAGTGTTTAATTTAAAATAATTGAAAATTTCAATTAAAAAAAATTACTTACTTGAATAATTCTTAAAGGTGAATCAGCTTGATACAGTTGAAGTCTATGTACATAATGTATCAGCATGTTCAGCATACTGCAGGCAACTTGGGCTACTGTTTTATTTGGAAACTAGAAAAGAGAATACAGCACAGTAACAATGACAAAATGATTTCATGTAAAAGTACATTAGGCGGTCAGGTGGTCACAAATTTCACTGGTAGTTTTATACATATAGTTCCTTAAGTATCTATTTACCAGAGGAACAGAATTAAATTTTACAAAACTCCAAAGGAACTATTTTATATTCATAAACAAATGTTAGCAGCTAACACCAAAGTTTTGGGACAAACATCCAGCAGGTTGCACACCAGAAAGGGGAGAGGTGTCTCCTAACTAACTTCAGACTGGTCAGTACAATATCATGAAGCCAGGAAGAAAGAACTAATTTCTTGTTAACTTAATGATTATTAATATTAATGAATCACTGCAAAGCCCCCCAAGGATCCAATTCTGAAATCAGAGGTCTTTGCTGAGAATCAGGGCAGGTGAAGAGCTACATGCCCAAAATTCAGTCTGTAGTACTAAATATGAGATGAACTGTTCTGCTATCTGCCAGTGACTTCTGTGCCCAGCCCATGTTTGAATGCACATTAATCACCTTGGCTTTTTTGCTTAACCTTGCTTTTCTTACAATGGCAAGAGAAGGTTGCTGCTCTGGAGCCTGCCTTCCACAGTTACTGTGCTGGTCAAAACAGAAGGGAACACATTTGTACAACTAATTACCAGTCTTAGGGGGGAATGCACACCTGTTCTACACTCCTAAGTGGGAAAACATAGAAATTAAAACCAAGGAATGTGTTTCCCTAACTTGTTAATGCACAAGACACGTAATTGAGTTTTCTACCTTCACTTCACTTGCTTTAAGGTGTGCAGCAAATGACAAGGAAAAAAATATTACAAGTGAATTCATTAATAT
>VZTT01013824.1:5014-18202 GCA_013400855.1 Buphagus erythrorhynchus | reverse complement strand
GGGGGGAGGGGAAAATAAGCCCAAACAACAAAACAATTAATTCCCCTATAAAAGTAGGAAATTCTGGGCACGCAATGATTCATCATGTTAACAAAATAACAGAGGCAGATTTTCAGACTGTGACTGGATTCAGACATGAAAAAATATAATACATGAACAAAGAATCCAAATTTCAAGATTTACATATTCACAGACTCATTTCTTGCCTTATTATATCTTACCAGTTCTGACATACTTTGCTCAAATTTTGCTTTTTAAACCTGATATTACTGCTAAATGGAGAAGACGTCATGCTCTTATCCATAAACCAAGCAAAATCACAAGGTTTCACAAATGCAAATGACTGCTAAAAAAAAGCAAACTGGGAGGGAGGAAGAAGAGAGAAGGCAGGAATAGTTATCCAAACTAGCATATGCAAACTAAACATATGGTTGAGCCTCCTTATTCCACAAGCAATATACTCATTGAGGATGACTCATAAACACATGAAATATAGTAGTTAGTACAATCTAAAATGCAAAAAACATCCCATAAAACTAGTTCAAATGTGAGATGCTTATACCAGAAAAACATAATCAAAATCTTAAAGTTCTTTGTATTTGTCTTAAATATGTGCTATATACAAATATGCAAGCTCTTTTTTCATCTTTCTTCCTTCTATCATAAGGAAAAGAAGCAGTAGCAGTATCCACTGTCATGCATGATCTTATATCTAGTCTGCAGAAATTCTGAGGTTTTTTTTTTAATAAATACTAAATTTTAAAATGCAATAATGTGTGAGTTCATACACAAGTTCACAAAGTGGAAAGAGTTTTATATTGATAAAGTCAGCATAACTGAGTTTGAAGAATACCAAAGATCTATGCAGGGTTATTTAATCTGTCCAAAAATCAAAACATCATGAAATTATTTGGTGAAAGATTAAGGTTTGCACAATCTTTCCATTCCACAGAAAAACTCAAGCTATCATCTGAGTCTGAAATCTCTGGTCTGTAACTGCCTATATAAAGTCAACAAGATGTTGGGTATTTACTACTGGATTGTTGCCAATAACTGTCATCTTAACATAATGCCAGAACATGGTCAGGCCCTAAAACCAAAACCTGACATCAGGATATTTTTCTAGGCCTGACAGTGTCGATATCTGCTTACACTTAAGTCACCAGGAAGGTCCCCAAACACAGAGCAGGAAGAAGCACTTCCCACATTACAACAAAAATCACTGGTTGTCCAGAAAGGGCAGGAGGTTACCCCTGATTTCTGAATGATGCCTATGACTTTGGCCAAGTCCTTCCCTCTGTGGAGCAGGTAAACAAGGCTCATCAGATGGGCCCTTTTTAAAATGGATGAGCTCTGGAGAACATCTGCCTCTCAGTCTTGATCTGCTCATCTCCCCCCTGCTGGAATGGAGGGGGCTGGGACAGCATTAGCATCAGCATCCCACCCCTTGGCAGGCACAGAGAGCTCTGTGCTGTTTTTGCTGACCAGGCAGTCATTCCCCATTTCCTCCAGGTGGAAGTGTCCCCTGGGTTACATCTGACCTATCAACCATAATTGGACTATCTGCTGGTTTGCATAATCTAATTAGCCACTCTTTTCACCTTCCCTAGTAAGGAGAGCAAAGACCTTTGCTTAACCTTTCACTTTCACAATTTAACTCATTATTAAAATACACCTCCAGAGTGACTCTACCTTTTCCTCATCTATTTTCTCTTTCCCTAAATGTTCACTATATCCCATAATTGTTGCTATCTATCCTTACCCTGAAACCCAAAAAAAATGCAATCTCATTGGCCATTTGTCTTGCTATCAGGAAATGCACAGAGATAAAAGGAAAGAATAGCAGAACAATCCTGTAGGAGACAAACATATACTATCCTGCCAGATTTAAAGCACTTAGATAGGCAAAGTTCGTCACATAGTGTCCTTAGAATTGAGGTGAAATACACTGAATTCAAATTCTTAGAAAGCTCTCTTTGAGTATTATTATATTCAAAGTAAATACAATTACATCAATTCTGCAAACTGCTTATATTAAAAACTAATTCCAAGTATTTGAAATGTTTACCACAATGCAGTGATGGTCTTTTTGATGTTCCCTTCAAATAACATAATTAGAGGACTGGGGACAGAGTGCAGCCTTTCAAAGAGAAAAGGCTTCAAAATTGCTATTTTGTTCTAACTGTGAAGAACTTAGACCAAATTTTCACCAAAACACTGTAATAAAGGGAATAAGACTGCAGCATAGCTGTGTTGAAACTTTGCTCTTATGACAAAGCTGTGTATGAAGAGGATAATGCTTGATAAAACATTGCAAATCCCTCATTCATGAAAAACACTGCAGTGTAGGTACCACAATGCAGTGGCTTAAGAGCGATTGAACCACATTACATGTTACGATGCATTCTTATAGAGGTTAATATAAATTTTTCTGTTCAATGCTTTACAAAACCATGCAGTGTAAAGTATGAATAATACAGGTATTATTACATTAATATAGCAAAACACTCAAGAGCTCAACAGCAACAACTATTTTTGTGATTAGAAATGGGTTTCAAAACATATTTCATGAAAAGGTCATCGTTGAAATGTCTTAAACTACTGACAAACAGGCAAAATCTATAGGACCAAATTCTACATTCATTTGCTGCAACTATAGGTCATTATTTTCTGCAAAAGGGAGAGTTGGCCTCTCCAAAGTTTGATAACATTTTTTTATCTCATGTCAGCCTGGTCCATGGTGCATGGAGAAGATGTAATTAGTTTTTAATTCTAAGTTGGATGGCTGGCATCCTTAGGAGAACACAAATAAAAAAGGTTTTTAATAAAAAGTGTTCTCATAGCCAATTCTGTATATTGGGAGAATGCAGATGATAGTCAGAAACAAATTCAGTCAGGTTCCCTTAGAGGTTATCTGCTGTTTATTTTAGTCTATTTGATATTCCATAAGTTGCTGACCACTATCTTACTGCTTCCAAGTTATGGAAAGTTTACGTTAAATATCGTTATTTGCATATCCCTTTGTGTACAAAAATTTCACTCTCTTTCTCTTTTTTTTTCCCCCATCTGCTATTTGTCTTATTATGAAGTGGAAAATGGAATCAGTTTATCTCAGCATATGTCATAAATAGAGCTTCATTTTGCACCCAGGAGAAGGTGAACATTGTCAGTATTGCTTAAGAGAGGTTGATAAGTCTCTTGCAGCAATCTGTAGATTTATGGGACTTAATTCTTCTGTGCTGGTTTTTAAAAATACTTATGGCAAGTTGGCAGCTGCTTGATTTGGCCAATAACCAAACTCCTGTAATCCATAACTTCAGAATAAACTGATGTTTTCAGTTCCTGTCAAGGTCATGGAAGCACTACAGGATTCATAGAAAGCACCACCCTCCATATATCTACCTTACTTTTAAGCTTCAGAATGTGTAAGGTTGCTCAGCTGCTTACAAAATGGACTAAGAAGGAAGAGGAGACTCAATAGTGAGATGTACAGAAAACAAAAATACTATTCCAAACATATCTGTTTGCTATTAATGGTGCTTTAATTTAATTTAAAAAATGTTTGTCTCTGCTTACTTCTTGGTCATATTATCATGTCCCAGGAAAAAATGAGAAGATAGAAAAGCAATTTCCAAATGCTTAAGTCCATTTCTTCTCTACCAGCTGTAGAACTCAGTTTTAAGTTCATCTTGAGCCAGATCAGGAATGGTGGGAAGGAGAATGGGCCATAGCATTATCCTTTCAGCTGGCCAGCTGAAAAGGAGAAGGGCACAGATGCTGCCCTGGACACTAAGGAGCTCATGGTTGTCTGGCGCATGGAGAAACACAACACACATACAGGTCCTTTCAGTCAGGAGGCATGCCCTAAAAAGTTTTTGTTGAAAGGCACAATCTTCCATCATTTTAACTTTCTGACATTTCCTCAAGATATATTGTAAATTACAGGCATATCCAAAATTTAGCCAAAATGTAAGAGAGCCCCAAGCCTATTTTCTCTCACTCACAAACCTGCACATATAATGAACATCTCTGTTGTTGTAAGACACTTATTTCTGTCTACTGTACCCCCTGTCAACAGACTATGCCCTATATACTCTAAATAAATTAATTCTAAAATAAAAATAAGAGCTAATCTTTCACTTTCTTTCCCCCTTTTTCTTCCTCTTGAAACAAGCAGTAAAAGAAATGGTTTAATTAGCAGCAATATATCTTATTGGATTTATGTATATGTAAATCAATATATACAGCCATAAAATGTGTTTTATAGGTATTAATACTTACATGTATATAGATTATATAATACCAATATATACAACTTTGCATGTGTCTGGACAAAGTGATTTTTATTTTTTTTAAGGTACTGTAAATGTATATGAATCAGTTACAGAAAATTGAAGCAGTTCTGCATTTAAAGCAGGTTTGCCTGGGACAGAGCAACATTAATGCACTTGTATCTCAACAACAAGGCTGGAACTCGGCATGGTCTGGCAGTGAAGCTGTGCAGGAGTGCTAGCCTGGGTTTGAGAAACAGGGCAGCAACTTTCTTACAGAGATTTTCCAAGCTGAGCTGACTGAGTCACAGGAACTCCTACTCCAGAGGCAGCTCTCACGAGGCATCTGGATTTTTCTAACCCTGAACTGGGTTTACATGGAATACCTACGGAAGAATTAGAGCATGCATATATATTTTATACAGGCTAAAAGCAAATTCAGCAGCTTAGCTCTCATAAAAGCTCTGGGTTTAGTGGCTAACTCAGCACTGGTGATGCTTCAGTGGTGACCCAAGTGGGGGAAAGTTGTAATGTTGCAAGGAGTGCTTCTTGCAAGGGGCAAACTTGCAGGCAAGTTAGGACCTATGCCACACCTCTCTAGCTCAGTGTCTGATCTAGGGAAGTTTGAAAGAGACTAATTTGACTTTTTGTTTTCATTCTTAAGACAGGAGTTTTATGACCATGCTAGTTAAATGGAGTCTTAGGTGTCTGTGGAAATTATTGGCACAACCTGAATACAAATAGAACTTCAAATAAGATTAAGGCTGTAAATGAGAGCAAAGCATGGGTAAAACACCTGGAAAACTCTGCTTGGTGAATATATAAAGCTTCCTAACTTCAAACTACTTCTGCATTTCAAATGAGGTAGTAGGCTAGGTTGAATGGTAGTTTCTTACTTAGATAAAGTTATATCAGTTTTTCTATTTGCAGTATTGAACATAAATGTATATTGTCTCATTTGTCTTGCCTCTGGTAAGGGTTCAGTCAATCTGTATTCTCAGTCCAAACATGAATAGAGTACTGGCATTCGTTACTGCCAAGTGAATTCAAATTTGTCTGGCTCTTTTAAACTGATGTTAACTGAAGTGTTACCATCATTTTAAAAAAAAAAAAAAAGTTACCTGCCCTTCTGTGACCTGGCCACTGTTTGGTTTACATTTCTGAGAGAATTTATGCAATTATGGCAGGGTCTTAACAGCCTTGTCCCATCATATCCATTTAGTAAATTAGATTTGTATCTGATCCTGAATGAAGCACAGTGGTTCTGATTGCACATTGTGTGGTGTTCCTAACGCATGACTGAATGCTTGCTTTGTTCATCTTTTCCCTGCTAGCAGCCTGTTCTCTTGTTAACTCTTTCTCTATAAGGTATGTGTCAAGTCCTGTCCTGGAGGAAAAGATGAAGTCAACCAGATAGTTATTGCAGTTACAGTTCAGTCACATTTAGGCGCTCAGCACCTTGTTGACTCAGTTGCAGAGCTCCAGACTTTCCCACACTGTTTACTTGACACTTGCAAGTCCAGCCTGTACCAACTTCTATTGTATTAAGCAAACACTCCTCTTGCACTAAAATTCCACTCATTGTTAGTGCTAAAGCAACAGGATTTTGTCCAGTTCGCAGGCAGCAGAACCTATTGTTATAAGAAAACTCTCCCAAGATGGAATCTGAAAAGAATCACATGACCCAGAAAAGGATAAGCCTTCAGGAAGTCTTTGGGCTTTACCATTTTGTGAAGGCATCCCCAGAGAGAGCAGAAAATAATAAAGTAAAACATATTTCTGGACTGAAGCCTGTTGCAAAATAGATTATAGGCACTTTCAGTTGTGTGGAAAAAGATCATGTAATGGTTAGTAAATGAGACTATGACTTAGGGAAGGGAGATTGTGGTGATTAAACACAAGTAAGGTCAATAAACTTGAATAAAAGAACATTTTTACTAAAGGGAGGAAACAAAATCATCTTTGTGAAAGTAACTGCAGTTTTTAAAATATAAGGCAATTACATCACACACTGTTACATACGCAACCCCTACTACTCAAATAGTCATTGACAATTCCTCCTCAAAGGAGATTTCTGTTTTTTTAAATTAATTTCCATTTTCTTCAGCACAAAAAATGTTGTTCATTCAAAATGTTGTCATTCAAATTTTTGTAGTCATGTTTATGAATTTAAAGTTTGCTTAGAGTATTTTGACATCAGCAGACTCTGCTAATAAGACAAGGTTGAAATCTCCTTTTACTATAAGGAGACATGACTGCTTTTTTCTCACTGATTGAGATCAGTACAGTAAGTTAAACAGTTTTACTGAGTAATGTGTTTTAAATATGAATTATAAATATAAATAAACAAGGTTCTATCAGCAATTACGGAGAAAGAAAGAAACATATACCTTTATATATATTTAAAAAAATACACACTTTTCCTTGGATAGGCAGAAAAATTCCCATATATCTGTACAATACAGAACATCTCTTGTATCACCAAAATAATTAACTTTCCATCAACATCAGCCCTATCTGGAAACAGCTATTGGCACCAAAGAGTGAGACTGCCTTAAGAAGCATGAAAGTAAAATCTGTGGCACCCAGTCATTTCCCTGGAGTTAGGGATGGAGCATACTGCCCTAAACTGAAGGCTGGAGACAGGTCCTCAACCCCCCTCATGGTTGCCCCAGCAGTCAGCATTACCCACCATACAGATGTGGGCTGGGAGAGGGCCAGCAGCACCAGGTGTATGTAACAAAAATCTTATTGTCTAAAGCTCTAGTGTGTTTTTTCCTTCTCTCTCAGCGTTCATAGATGGCTCTTCAGCTGGGCTGGTGCCAGGCTCCCTCACTGGCCAGCCACCCCTGAGCAAGTGGCCTGGTGACAGGGCCACTCTTCTACTGAGCCCTGGAAGAAGGCACCATGCAGGGCTCCTCAGCACCAACAAATTGGATATTATTGTCCGAGTGAAGCTGTAAAAAGACTTCAAAGAAACCAAGCCAAGCTAGATGGGAACATGGGGCACTGAGGGGTGCAGCCCTTTCCATCCACATGGTGTTTCCTAAGGCAGGTACCATGCCACAAACCACTCCTCAAGAAGCTCCTCAAGCCAAGCAACAGACAAGCAGAAGGATTTTTATGGCTCTTCATCACAGTTCTATTAAGTTAATGCCAGCAGAGATAAAATTCTCTGAGGGTGGAGACAGAGATCAGATTGCATTCTCTTTGCTCCCTCACTTCCCGAGTTTTAATGCCGACTTCTACCACTGTGCATATGCAGTGAGATCACATGGTGGAAAAAGGTTCCTTTCTTCGTTTTTTTGGGGTGTTTGTCCCCTGAGAATCACCTTAGAGACACTATTAGCACAGGCCACACAGAAAGCTGTCATGCCCTTATGTATATTCCCACTTACCCTGTGGCTGGTGGCCCAGCACGTCCCCAGCCTCTGGTCACCCCTTCAGGCAGATGGGGAGTGTGGTGTGCAGCCCCCTGGCCCCATCTGGCCCAGAAGTACAGCTTCACCTTTTTTCCACTGACCAAGGAGGAGGACACACTTTGTACATACCACTTTGAACTGCTTTGGTTGGTACTTAAACTTCTAGATATAATCTATACCTCTGTTATTATTCTTTGAAATCCTACCCAAAGCCTAAAGGCTCTCTTAAGGCAACTGTGCTCATTTTTAAGCCTATAAATAATTTTATATTACTCACCAAAAAGTAGGAATCCAATTTTCTTATGCCACTATTTTGAAGGTATTCAAAATGATTCCTATTATAAATCTTGTTGAAGGATACATGCCTGGGGTGTGGTGAGGATATACAGGAGCCAGCAGGGTGAAAGGAAATGTAGCTAAAATAAGCAGATGGGTGGACAGATGGGCATGAGAGGAAGAAATAATATTAATCTGCAGAATGGAGAATAAAAGTCCCAGGAAGAAAAAGTGAAAATGAAAAAGTGATGGTCAAAATATAAAGAATTAGATAGTTTACTCAGTATCCTAGCAGGAATTCAAGGTTCCTGCTGCAGAATTTTCCTTTCTTTTTAACTGTAGCTCAAATTTGTTAATGTAAAAAGAACCTGTTTGCAGGCCACAATACTCTGTTGTGAATGGGTATATTTGTGTTAATTAAAGATAAGACAAATCTTTCTGATATTAAGGGAGTGCTTTTACTTCTCTAGGCTTAGGTTGGATTCTTTAAGGGATTGAGACATTGAACTTCAGCGGAAGAGATGTTCATATGTTCAATAGCTGTAAAATCATGTTATGTATCAAAGTCCCCTAATGTAAAAAATGGGTCCCTCTCCACATGAAGGGCTATATCCAACCAGGATTTGCAGCTCTCTGTAGGTATGGACTTGCCTCTTTCTGTGGAATCTCACATACCAGATTTGATGTCCCTGAAGGATCAGTTAAGTTTCGCTAAAGAATTTGAGAGTAGTTATGATTCTTTTTATGAGAATACATTAAATATACACTAAGGATATATAATCTAAGTAAGTTTTTATGGACAAAGAAGTCCATTATTCATCCTTTTCAATATGGTATCAGTTAAAGAAAGAAATCTCCACAGAAGCATTGGGCTTTATGAAAAAAACGGTGGATATCTTTTGATTTATATAGAGTTAACTTTAAATGAAAAATACATTCATAATTCTTTTTTATCTAATTTTCAATTTTGCTGGCCAAAGAAATTCAAGGACTTTTCAAAATCACTGTATAAAATGTATTTCAAAATATAATAGACTCATTTACAACAAATGGAAATAAATTTGGGAAGCTCTTGGGATCTCTGAAACAATGTAATTACTGTGTCTGTTTCTACCTGAATCTATTGTTCAGGTTTTATGGTATGGTTAAACAAGACAATAATCTCAATTCCCCAACACTAATGAATGGTATGGTTAAAAGAAGCCATTCTAAACCCTTACTCCACCCAAAACCATCTAAGAAACTTGGACATTGCACAGTATTATTAGACTCATGCTTGTACAATCTTCTGTTTAAATCACAGGGGAAATGGGTGTTAGAGTCATAGTAATATTTAGCAAGCTTGCATATGTTATTAGTGCTCTGCTGAGCCACAGTTTAATAAGTATCCACTTTAGGATTACTGGCCCTTTACCCTCAAATTAACTCTCCTCATATTGAATTTAAAGAGGAGAAGCTCTTTTGCTTGACAGTACTATCCATATTGTTGCATTTTCTCTACTTTAGCTAATATTTTGGTGAATAAAACTGACCTAAATCTATTCTATTTTTCTCCCTTCAGGCAGGACAAAGTATATGACTCAAGTTAAATAGAAGTATTGTAAATACAGTAAATGCACTAAACATAATTTGGGAATATGGTGAATAAAGTACTGTACTTAGAGATGTGATTTTTTTAAAGTTGTTTAGAATAGAAAGAGGCTTTTGCCTGAAAATTTGCCTCATTTTTCCAATTACACAATTTTGCTTAATAGAAGATATTACCTCTCTCCATAAGCCTTTCCCAGACAGTTTTCATGACTACAATAAACTTCCCCTTTTTGATGCAAATATATTTTTAAAATCCGGCTCTAATTGGAACATATGTGTCAAATAAAAATGTATCATACCATGAACTTTGTAACTTCTTTCAAGTGACAAAATCTCTACTCCTCTACCTGCCATGAAAAATTCCTGATGACATACACTGTAGTACTGAGCCCAGATAAAACCTACCCAAGTCCTATCTCTCAGAGCAAATAAAGGATATTCATCCAATTGCACGCCTGAAATTCTCAGACACAACAAAAATTTATTTAATTCTACAGTAAAAAGTTCCTAATTCTACTAAATATGATCAGAAATAAAGTAGCTTCATTTGTGAAAAAGATGCCTAGGATGTGCTAGAATCAGAGGTGTAGAGAAAGACTCCTACAATGTGAATTTACAATGCAGTTATGGGCTTATACCCATGTATATAACATTAAGTTCATATGGCTGTGATGCCTTTTGCATATAACCTTTGTGGTAACAGAAATTATCCCGAGAAGGAAAAAAACAGCTTGAGAAGGGACTGAGCATAGACCCAGCCATCAGCAGTGAAGAGTGCTGTGTGAGAACTGACTAGTTCATCTTCACAATCCTTACGCAAGCAACTTTTAGAATTGCTGTTACATATGGAGAAATGTATTAGTTCTTTTGAAATACACCAATTCTGTACTGAGAATACACTGTGCAGCCCACAGGCCACTGTATTCTAAATAAATGTCCTGCTGAACAAAATTAATTAGTGATAGGATTTGTAAAACTACAAGGTTGAATTATCTGTAACACCTCTCATATCTGGATGTTGTACTGAAATGAGAATATAATTGAACCATTTTGTGGCCTTGCAAAAAAATGTGACCCTGAAAAAAAAAAAAAAGGTTTGCATGCTTAGTATTAGTCTCATATATGTCAAAGGGTTTATTCATGGTGTGCATAGATATGCAAATACCCAGTCCTTTTCAGGCCTATGGACTAAACTGGAAGCACTCAGGGTTATCTCTGCTCATTTTTACATTTTACTTGTATTTTTAAAACATTTTTGTTTCCTTTCCTTTTTTTATATATTAATAATTCTGCATCAAATAATTTCCATCTGTCTCAGCAGATATATAAATCTCGAGAGAAATTTTCACAGAGGTGGAAGGAGATCAGGCAGAGATAGACTGGCATGATTTTGTTCTCCCATTTTACATTCCCCACACTTTCTTCTTTTGCTTTTTCTTAATGACTTCCTTTCCCTTTCCATTCTTTCAGTCCTGCTTGTGGAACTTGATTTCCTCACTTTCCTAATCAACCTTGCCCTTCTATGCAATCATCAACATTAGTGTCTCTGTAGCATATGTCAGATACAGACAGTGATAAGTTATTCTCAAGGAAACAGTCATAAAATAAAGAACAATGTATTGCTCAGCTTCCATCTATAGGCTAAATTGCTTCAAAAACAAAAGGAATGGACCAGTAGGAAAAGACATAATAATAAGATTGGAATCTCAACACTTGTTGAGGTGTGTTATAAAAGTAAGTCTGGGCTGGGGAAGATAAGTAGACTGCATGTAAGATGTGTATTAGTGCTGCCTTTGATCAGGCACATGGATAGGTTTTGTTCTGTGGACCAAGGGAAAATAAGGTTAAACTCAGGATTGGTATACCAGAAAAAAGATTCAATAATACAAAATGCATCTTGAGAAATATTGCCCTTTACAAATGTTTTCTTCCTTCCACTTTCAAAAATCTCTACTAGTGTGGAAATCTTGAGGCTGATAAAAATGACCTGTACTACACTGTCTCGTTTGACTTCCTCATGGCTACATTCCTCTAACATCTGAACCGTTCCCAGGGAACTACAAGACCCAACAGGTCTGTAGTCAAAAAAAATCCTCACTGGAATGGTGATGGGACAACATAATAAAAAGGTATACACATATGCATTATAATAATGGGTTTTAAAATTTTAGGTGTAGCAGTATAAAGCCATATTTTCGCAGTAAGGATAGTGGTATAAAACTTGTGCATGCCTTGCTGCTATTAAAACAATTTTCTTCTCAAAAATGGCTATGAAATCAAAGATCAGTTTGCTTATGTTATCAGAGAGCAACTTTTATCACTTCATTTTACTATTTACTGTTGTACAACTTTACAAATGCATAGAATTTATGGACATATGATTTACATGAAGATGGATATGTCTCCACTTCTTCCCTGGAACCACCTCGGTACAGATACATATATACAGGTACATCAGTGAACACCTCTGAAAATCCCCAATGTACATGACCCATTTCACTGGAATATGGAACAATGGTGTGATGTTCATGTGACTTTACACTTCTGTACTGATTTGCAGACAATGAACATGTAGCTGTATAATTTTCATAATCAAGAGTAATCTCTGTGTGAATAATTTCTGCTACCCAAAATAGTGAGTCTTTTTCTTATCTATTATGAGACTTTTTTCACCACAGATGAGCTTTAAGTATTTCAAGGTAGCAATCCAGAGACTGGCACAGACAGCAAGTCTTTTTGTAAAACTAACATAATTCAAATTTGCTGTTGTCTCAGTGATCCTTGCATTTCTTTTTGTTACCAATTGGATGAGAGATACCAAATCTTGTCCCTTTAATGTCCATCACTGGATTGAGTAAGATGCCTGTCATGTTTATTTAGGATCTGCTATTTTTGTTTGCTGTAGATCTGACAGGAATTAACTATTAAAAGGATCAGAAGTGCATGCTACAGAAGAATGTCCACTGCCTGGATATAATGCATCCAGCAAGACAGATATACACAAAGAACAACTCCCTGCTAATATCTGTCAAACTACTAAATTATGAGATCTAGCAGAAATCCACTCTTCAAGCTTTCATTGGCCTCATGAGACAGATTTGTTTCTTGGCTGGAAATATTTACACTCCTTCCTGAAAGACATTATTTTTTATTTGATTATGAGTGTAGTTAATGATGGTATAAAGAAAACAGTAACTTTCATGCTGGGGTCACTTTTCTGGGTAAAGGAGAAAGGAGAAGGAAGAAGGTGAAAGGCAAGAGGAATGTTAGTTAAGATCAAGTGTATTGTTTCTGTTACTTTTCACATGCGATTAATTAGGAAATTTACAAATTACTAAGAAAGCTACACACAGATAGGAATACAGTTGAGGGAAAAAAGCAATCAGCCTGGGGACAAACTTCATAGACAAATCCTGAACTGCTTAGAGGAGGCATCAGGTGGAAACTAAAGATTCAACTTTCATTTAAGGAAACATCTCTGTCTTATAAAAGAATCTTCACTCAGAAGTACATTGATATGAGCAATATGGTCCATATTTTAATGAGATTAACAAGAAAACTGATAGGTGTTTGTGCGTGACTTGACTTTAGCAGCTATTACAGTTGATTTTCACACTTTTCCAAAGGAT
>VZTT01013823.1:6616-23086 GCA_013400855.1 Buphagus erythrorhynchus | reverse complement strand
CTACCTGCTAGCAATCAGAAATCTCCAGACACAAACATGTGCATCCCCAAAACTGCAGTGCACACATAAAAGTGCAGACAAAAGGAGACAAAGAGTAATGTCAGATTTTTATAAAGCTTATGTGGGACCTGGTCTGTTTTATAGGAGACAAGTAGTATGATCATGTTAAAAATTTTAAGTTTTGGCTGTAAGTCAAAAAGAATAAAGAAAGCAGTTATCTGTGAAAAGAAACTTTCCAACTTGTAAGTTACATAAAGGACATAAAGTCAGGCTTATCTGTGTGACCACGNTATTTTACTAAGTTAAAAAAGCATGCATATAAAAATAAATATTTAAATATATATTTCAATAATCAACCATGGGCATTACATTCCCCATATTTATTTTATTTACTACACTCTATGTTTAGCAATTTCCTCCAAATATTTTCAGAGACAGCTATTCAAAGTTGTTTTGGTTTTTTTTTTGAGATTTCTTGATCTCTTTTTCATTCCCAACTTGCCAGGATCCATGTGACCAAGGGCTGTTACTGTAGAAACTCAGGTCACACTGTCAAGTACTGAGAGAGGAGCCTTCCAGGGGAGACCATAACACCTGCACTTTGATAGTGCAACTTGGGTTTTTTCTACATGCTTCATCAATTGATTGCACTCAGCATCAGTTAACTCAAAACTTTACTACTCCATTTGTTTTCTACTTCAGTAAACCACTGCAAAAGCAATTTAGGAGCCCCTGACAATTCCCACCAGTGACAAAGCTGAGAACTGCAGGAGTTGATGAGAACAGCCGCTTTGGCCTCCCTTCACTTCTTGAGTTGTGAAGCAGAAAGATCTGCAAGAACAGATAGATTGTGATACCATAATTTTGGGGGAAATATAAGCTACAGCTACACTGCAAAAATCAGTCAGTCACATAAACAGCAAGGTACTCTGCAAGTCAGCACAGTCATCTAACCCTGAAGCACTGACATGCAGGTGTTAGCTAGACTCACTACAGGATTTCCTTTCCACCCTTTCTCAAACTCAGCTTCTAAGTAGAAACAACAACAGTATTTTGTTATTATCACACTGTAAAACTGAAAAAGCCACAGCTGCTGCCCTGCAGGCATTCAGTGAAATAACCTCATTTTCTATTTTCTAAATCACACCAAACAAAAATTAGTAATGGTCAAATTGGTACTAATCAAGTATACTAAACCCTTTTCCACAATATAAAAGCACTATGTTGTCAGTGGGGCCTCAATGACACTCAGCTCAGCAAAAAAATCTCAGCTCTAAACACACATGCATTGTATTCTATAAGATGAGAAGCATATGGAAAACAGCCATAAGATGCACAAGCTACACACTTGGGAAAGAAATCATCAGTAAGGAAAGACAGGAAGCATTCAGTTCAGTTCAGTAATGACAGATTAACTTCATCCCTTTCTGATTCCATGGAAACCATGAATTAGTTGAAGGACTGCATCTGACACAAGTGATCACTGATGTTACACTTTGGTTCTCTGGGAGAGTTACTCATCAGAAACTTGAGTCTGAACAGTGCATTATAGTTCAGTCAGATCCAGTAGAGTTGTTTTTTGATAAAGCAATCTCAATAACTGAGATTTGCACACTGAATAAATTACATGTAAGATGAATCCCTTTTGAGACTACAGTGCTCCTGTATCTGCATGTGTTACTATATATATATATATATATGTATGTGTATATATATAATAAAACCTGAAGTGCTCAGATTTGAAGACCGTCAGGAAGGTTTTGCAGTTATTTCTGCACCAGCCACATGACTCAAGATGTTCTGAAAAAACTATCCACAGACACTGTAAACATGAGAACTAAAACCAGTACTACTATCAAAGCTGTGTTTATCCCATATCGTTAGCAGAATTATGACCAATAATGCACAACTCTGATGACTTAAAGCTGACCTTAAAAGCCCCCAGTTTTTACTTCAGGTTCAAAAATTCCACAGGAAAAATAAATTTAAGAGACCCAAGAGAGACAGCCTCCCACCCAAGAAAAACTTAAACACACACTGCACTCTTACTTTAGCAAGATTTACTGCTAAATTTCATTTCTGTGGCTGTGAAAGATAGGGTGTTTTTGCCTATAAAAATTTAGTAGGCAACTAAACTGAACATTATACACAGTAAGCATCTTAGTATTTTATTCGTTGCATCTTTTATACAGAATAAGCTTCACTGGTATTTAATTCACTGCAGTATTCTCCTGATGTAGCCATAAAAGATTACATTATAAACAAAGAACAAAATTTTTACTTGAAATTTTTTTAAATGTGTGCAATTTTTGCAGTTGACAAACAGCATCACAATTACTGAAAAAAAAAAATGAAAGAAGCACATAAACTATGGCCTGCTTTTTAATCTCCAATTGATAGTTTTTCTGTGTTTATCATAAATACAGGAAGCTAAACTCCAGCAACTAAAAATAAACATACCTATAAATTCCTAGCAACCAGGATTCAAATAAAGGAGAAAACATAAAACAACAACAAAGTTTCTTTTCACTTAAGTTGACATCTGCGATCTATTTACACTATATGAGTTTAAATTCCACAAGATCATGAAGAGTAAGGATTTTTGAAATAACCTGTTAAGCATTACATAAAATGGCACTTTTGTAACTCAGGTCTGGGATTTTAGAATTGCTAAAACAGTGAAAGACAATACACTGCAGTATGTCTATACTACTATAACATAAAAAAAGGAACTACTCCATAAAGTGTCACTGAGATGGCTCAATCAAAGTAATATACCTTTGTATCTTTATCAAGATAGATATTATGGTAAAAATGCTCACATTAAAAATATAGTTATTATTGTTTGAATTTTCATTAAAACTAGAAGGGTCTACATGAGCCAAAGTATGAGGAATTTGGATATAATAACATGCTTCCTCATTTTATGGCACTAATAAAAATAATAATAGAGAAAGCTCTATTAAAAATCTTTAATAACCACAGTTCAATTTCCTAGTATATTTAAAAACTTTACTATGTGGGTGCATGTGCATGCATGTCTGCATAAGCACACAAACAGATAAAAAAACCTCAAAGTGTATATATTACATGTACACACGTATCCACATTCCTGCACACAACACTTTCATAATGTAACGAGTATGCAGGGACTCTTCCATGTGACAACCAGGTGCCACATGCCATGCTTTCTTATTTCTCTATGTTTATCCAGTAAATGTAATAACCCTTTCATATTTGGCTGAATGGAAGTGTTAAGATTCTTAAAAATAATGGTGATTTAGCCATTTAGCCACAACATCATACACAAAGAAATGGTACTGCAAATACTGCTGATCAAAACATGAAAGTTCATCATGAAATGGAATGTAAATTATTCTAAAAATTATCCAAAGATTAGTTCAATATTATGGCAAAAAAACTTGGATTTTATAGAAAATTTAAAATGTAATTCACATTACAAAGACTGGAGATACTTTATAGATGGAATTTTTAAATATGGATATGACTGGCATTTATTTTTAAGCTTACTTCTATTAGAAATAGACTTGTTTCCTGTACAGGTGATGTTTTGTCTATGCCATATACAGTAAAAAAATAAATTCTTTAGCAACCTAGAAATAGTTTATAAAACTCTTGAAGTTTCATTTTCTTCGCTAAACATGCCAAGATTAGACTGAAAACTATAAATAAAAGCTATATAGACAACAGGTAAAGTAGAACAAGTTAGGAATACTACAATTTACAGGACAGACTTTATTGTACTATTAGTTCCTGTGTGCTTTGCAATAGGAATAGGGTTGACTTTTCTTTTTTTGTTTGTTTTCTTAAAAAAGATAATTACTTGCAAGAATATAACACAATATCAAGATAATTTATAATATACATGTACTTTAAACAGCAGCCAGGTTTATGGTATCTTAGTAATCTAGAATGATAATCCAAGTCATTAGAAGTACAATACCTAGGACATAAGTGGGAAAGGCAATTTTTATTTTGGGAAAATGGAGCAAATCAATCTCTTAATAAAAGCCTTAATTCTCAAAATCATCTATTTACTATAATACATACAAGACGATCTTAAATCTTGTTATAAGTGAAGATTACAACAGTGACCATCATAAAGCTTTTTTTTTTAAACTACACAAAACATTCTAGCAGCTGAATGAGCCAAAACTTTCTTCTTTGCAGACCTAAAAAGGTACATTTTGAGCACAAAAGAAAAAAAGCTGCTATGAAAAGTCTCACAGGTAGTGTTTATCTATGGTCTCCCCTTTGCTACAATTTGTAACCTTCTAATTTTTTTTACCACTATCAAAATATTTAACCAAAAGATTTGTTTAAATTAAGCAGCATTCTTTTACAGCAAAATTGGTACCAATACAAAAGTAAAATAAATGAAAAAAAAAAGATAATTTAAAATTACGGTGAAAAAAAAGAGTCATTTGAAATTTTAGTACAACATACCACAGGAAAAAAATATGAATACAAGTTTATGTGATTTTATATATACACACTCCAAAGAGGTTAATTGTCAGTACCCAAAGTATTTATTGCCATGTATTAGCAATGCATTTTTGTATATATTTAGAGGGTCACATAAAAATAGATTTAAAGAATAGATTAATTGAAGTCCTAGATTAAAACATTGTTTGGTTTAGAGAATTTTACTACAACAAAAGTCATGTTTATGTATGAAAAGTTATATAACCTTATATGAAAATGTCATGAACTATTTCCTAAACACTACATGTATTCCCAAGTGGGAAAAATTAAAATATCTAAAATATATTAGATTAAGTTTACAAGACCATCAATGATCTTTCAAACATGCAGCTGTTTACAGAATTAACAGTTTTACAAAATGTTTAGTTCGGTAATGGAACATAAAGAAATAAGTAGGCAACATCAAAATTTTTGTACAATATTTGAAACTCACTTTTACAACAAGCATGTCCTTGGTATTGTGCTGTAAGAAATAATAAGCAAGTTCACCCACCCTTAAACTGTCCACAGGTATACTTATAAGTAAAGATGGATGGTGAGGGATCGTAAAATTCTCAACAGTGCATTTTGCATTCTTTCATAAACCACCCTAAGCATAAAGTCACATAAGTAGCCAGGAGATTACAAAATAAACTATAGCTGGGCTTTAGTTGTTTACACAGAATGCCTGAATGTGAAGAAAATTGCCAAAAATAGCATGTTAAATAACAAAAACCAGCCATAAAGCAGGCTGTAAGCATTGAATGTTTCATAAATGTAATTTTTTTAAATCATTTAATTTCTATAGAAAAATTTTATTCACAATATATTGTGACAAATTGTCACAGGAATGATATAGTGATTGCAATAAGGTATCATGCAGCAGCAGCTTTGTACTTTATAGCGATTTTTGCTTTTAAAAATTAAACCTCTCCAGTCATGCTTATCACATAGTTTTTATCTGCAGCGTGTACAAATGAGGAACACAGTACGGGATATAACAAAAAGATGTCCAATCAGCTGGATGGGAATTATTTTTCATAAATATGAAGTACATTACTGTATCCTGAAACATGCATGTCTATAGCTTGTCTCTACTGTCCAGCGCCAGGCTGCCTGCAATCATAGTCTTCAGTCTATATGATGCCAAGAGGGTCTGCTGGTAACTGCGACTGTATCAGCTGCGGCTGCAGCGGGGGCGGCAGCTGCAGGGGTACCATGGGCTCCACCATCTGCACTGGGTTGGAAGGCGGGGGCTGACAAGCCACTGGGTTGGGTGCTTCTACAATCTCCCCGTTGTAAAAGAAAAACTGACATTGTTGAATGAAGGTCTCTATAACTGATTGGTGGATTTTGGTGGTAGAAAGAAACTCTCTGTTTTCAAAATCAGGTCTCATCAAAGTAGGCCAGAAACAAATCGATAAGTTATCAGCAGTCATAAAGTTGGTCTTATATTGCTGACTAACCCTGAAATGAGAATGATACACACAGAGTGAATTAAAACCAGTATGCAATCAACTAGAAATATTCTCATAGTGCTCTAACTGTAGACATTATTACTAAACAACCTCAAGTTTTCTGCTCCTTTCCTCCAGCGATCCATTAAAAGAATTATCCTTGAATATTTTATGCGATTATGCAGAAGAAAATTTAGAAACCATGTCATTTCCAGATTTGGATAGATAACTAAAATAAATCAGATTAAGCTTGCAATCAAGAAAGAAATTCAACATTCCAACAGCATTTTGAACTGACAATAATAAACAAACTGAAACAGGTTCTTCACTTATCATCTAAATTCATTATTGCAATATTATTTCCAAACAAACAAAACAAACAAACCTCCAAAGAGTAACAAACCATCTTGTTACCAAATTTATCATCGACAAGTAAATACCTATTCAGAAAAAACAAAATGCTTTTCACAGCAATAGGATAGAAAGAGACAGGGTATTTTGTTTTCTAAGATATTCTGCATTCTAAACTAACGTCACAATTTATATACACATATAATCAAATATATCAGTAATTTATATGCACATAAAATCAAATTATATACACATAAAATCACAATTTTATCTAGAAGTAATTACTGAGAGATACATGAAAAATCATGTGTTAATGCATCTGGCAAACACTTAAAATATGCATTCAGCTGGGAACATGCATTTCCTATATTACAGTAGGTATTACAAAGGTAGCAGAGCTACAATTTCTGTAGAAATAAACAGAAAATAAAACTTCAGAAATTTGTCAGTTACAATTTTGATGATTAACAAGAGCAGCCCACAAGAATTTCTGACAGCTGGCTATAGTCCATAGATACAAGAGCTGTGAAAGCCATAGTAAACACTAGAATTAACACTGTAAGAAAATATTTCCACCCATTTACAATGCATGTATAATGGTAATGATAAAAGCATAAAAAAGAGTGTGAAGGTATACAAATACTGCCTTGCAATCTCTTTTGAGTAAGTTTGGTCCAAAGGACATTTGGATATTATTTCTGAGTGGCAGTAAAACCCATAATCTCTTCGCTAAAAAAATTACATTTTAAATTCATTTACAGATCAAAGAATAACTATTAGCTACATTTTACTTAGTTTTACTATTGTTAGCATGCTATATGCTCACAATCATTAGACTAAATAAATGAAGCAGTGGGAACCTATGGCTAGAGGTGAGAAAATAAAAGAAAGGCATTGCATCTCTTCCCCAACAACAGCTCACAATCAGATTAAACAAAATGAACAATCAAATGCATTCCCTCCTGTGCTTCAACTTTACCTTTGTACTTTCTAATAGTAAACAAAACCCTACCAAACCTGTATGTTGGTCTCCTACCAAACTTTGTCTAACTGCTTTAGAATCTTCTTCTAAGTGCTCAGCAAATGCTCATTTACCTTTTTCTATGTTCACTCAAAATGAAAAATGACATGCCTCTCTTGATCCTGCCTACTTCCTCCACTGCTAAGTCTCAGGAACTTCAGACTGTAAACCCATTCTGAGCAGACTTTTAAAGCTGTACATTGGTGTTTTCCCAGACTTCAGAAGTATGTATTATGCCATATTAGTCCTTATGTAACATGACACAGGTCTTGTTACCAAAGAATGTGTATAAAACACGAGTATTAAAGAAGCCAATGTCAATCCAACACTATCCTGTTTTAAAAGCTCACTTCTGCTTACAGTTAATCAACCACAATTACCTGAAATGCTCAGAAAGGTGCTTATAACACTAATGAAAAATTCATTTCACTCTTGCCATTTATTGAATTCTCATGGTTACTCATACGATGTGGATAATACTTGTATTTTTTTGTTTCAACAACCAAGTCTTGTGCTTGCGGACTCACCAAAATAGTATCAATCACCAATCATTACTAACCATACAACAATAACTCATTTTACTGTAATGATGTAGGATGTAATAACAAAACATCTAAAACATTAGCTTGTGATGAGAGCTCTTTCATCATGTAGAAGACTGCTTTACCTCATTGAATGAACAATTCATTTGGCAAACAACATTTCCATTTTAATTATATACCAGCAGTAATTTACCACGAATTAATCTCAAAAATAAATACAGACTGTCAAGAGTTTAGCTACAAGTTGCCTTTAAGATACTGTAACCACCTCTTTCTACATATGCAATTTCTTACATCCAAGGAGATTTCTTGTTGAATGGAATGCAACTACCTGACACTGCAAATGAGACAAAAAATTACAGCCTTTCTTTAAGAAAAGATCATTTTGTTACTAGCAACCTGCAATGTAAATCACCCATCATTAATAGAGAGAGGACCAGACCAGAAAGCAAAGGCCAATGTACATCACTTCAGTTCTCCAGTAAACTCCATGATTAATATGTTTCATTCGTCTGTAGGTATGCATGGATTAGAACCTACTCAGGAATTTTTAAAATTATATTTAGCTCTTATACTTGCAGCAATCCAGGTACTTGACATTGCACATTCAGCTGTGCTATGCCAATAGGTGAGCAGATGAATACTTCTGACAGTTCCAAGACTTCCACAAAAATGTCTATCAGGTTGATTAAGAATTAACATTTCAGGTAACTAATAACTGTTGTCAAGTCTGAGATGTTTAGTTTTACTTTAGATACTTGCAAGCACATCTTGAAGTTCTGTAACATGGGCATTTGTTCATTGATATGGTTTTATTTATTTTAGGGCTGAATTTGTATTGGACACGAATACAATTGAAAAATTGATCCATTTCCCTGTAAAGGAAAATGGACAACTTTATAAAGGTTAAGCAAGTTGTATATGTGATGGAGAGAAGTGTAAAAGTAGGTGCCTAAATTCCAAAATCTTACACGTTCTGTGAAAAGTGCAAATAGAGAGTACCTACATTCTCCCTGTTGACTAAGTAGGAAAGTTATAGGTTCTTATTTCTACACCTGTACTACTAATAAGCTCAGTTAGATCATTACAAATACCTGCAGAAACACAAACACATGGACAGTAATCCAGAACAATAAAATGTCATGAAAAGCTTACATATGTGTCTGTACACAAAATGGCCTGGCTGAAAAGTAACATTGCACAGAGAGAGACAAGAAAATCCTGATGGACAACAAACTGAGCAGGAGTCAGCCAGGTGACCCTGTGACAACGGTGGCCAACAGCACCCTAGGCTGCATTAGGAGTGCTGCCAGCAGGCCTAGGGAGCTGATCTTTTCCCTCTACTCAGTACTGCAAAGGCCACATCTGGAGTCTGGGATCCAGCTCTGGACTCTCCAGCACAACAGACATATGAACACACTGGAGTGAGCCCAATGAGGGGACACTAGGAAGATCATAAAGAAATCAAAGATCCCTCAGATGAGGAAAAGATGAGAATGTTAAGATTGTTTAGCCTGAAAAGTTCAAGGGAAGTTTATCACTGGTTTTAAATATCTGATATGAGGGTGTAAAGAAAATGAATTGAGACTCTTCTGAGTGGTGTTCAGTGACAGGACAAAAGGCAACAGGCACAAACACCCACGGGAAATTCTCTTAGCACAAGAAAACACTTTTTCCTGTGAGGGTTACTGAGCACTGAAACAGGCTGTTCTGAGAGATTGGAGTCCCACGTCTTGGGGATACCGGAAAAACCTAACTGGACACCATCCTGGGCAATCTGTTGTAATTGACTCTGTCAAAGCAATGGGGTTGAACAAAACAATCTCCAAAGATCCCTTATAACCTCAACAATAATACAGTTGATCTCGTTCTGTGGATTTCAGAGAATAATTTCATTTTCACTGAATAAGAAGCACGAGTAAGTAAAAGCAGTCTTTTTCTCTCTTTTTTATGACAATATTGTACACATAAAGTCTCAGATTATGACGTGATATACATGTATTAATACTATTTTAGTAAATATGGAAATAACTATTAAATATAAAAACTTTAAATTTCTATGCAAGAGGCAAAATTTAAGAAGCAAGTGTAACCAATTTACTGTTACTTACAGCTTTGTTCTACATTTTACTACTCAGTACAGGGTTTGGGCCCTATCAGGAGGGGGAAAGGGGGGAGAGGGGGAAGAGGGTGTTTAGGCCAAATGACTCAAGTTCCTTCAAACTTAGATTAGTCTATAATTTTAATAGCTATTTTTTCCTGGGGGGGAGGGTATGTAATACTTGTAATTAGTTGCATAGCTATTATTAAGTGAAGTTATTCTTTTAAGCTTTTGTTATGTACAGCATTCTCATAACTTCATAGTAGCAATGATGCCAAATAAATATATGTCAATAATATGTGAGAAACAAATCTATAAGGCTTTATGAATCAACTGTAACTCCTAATTTCTTTTTCCACATTTTCAATTCTAGTAGATAATTCATTGTTAAAAACACAATCTTTTTGCAACTGTTAACAACTTAAACAAAATTGAAAAATACTAAACCTGTTTAGATGTGTTATTATGTATCTGAAGACATCATAGTTCACTGGGTGGAATTTCTTCACAATCTCTTTTAACTCGTGTAGCCGTTCTGTCTTATCCATGATTTCTATAGAAATAAGTGACATTTTCTGACACATCTAGAAAGACATACTGAATAAAGTGTTGCTAAGTCTTTTTCCTAGTATAATGGTACAGGTAAGATATCCACAGAGAAATATCAAGTGAGAAAATATTTAATAAAATTCCCATTTCCATAGAGTAACCTTTTTACTATACAGTTTGTCCTGGTTACTCTAAGCACACTAAGTACACTCATCGCAAGTTTAACTAAGCACAAAAATATTTTTCTGAATTTAAGCAGAATTATTTATCGGTGTTCAGCAAATAATTACTTGACTAGCATACTGTTGGCTCATAGAATAACAGTGTGACAGGGTCGTTTCTTGTTAGAGTTCCCTCTGCTTGCAAAATGTTATGACAGGAAGACATTCACATGAGCTTAGAATATTCTTTAACTTCACAGTTATTCAAATAATAAAAAAGTTACAAATAGGGCTGGTGCAGCTATTTTAAATATGCTGCCTACAGAAGAACAGGGATTCTTCACAAGCCCAAAGGACATTATTCATGCTTCAAACAGGAAATAACCAACATGTAGGAAAGGAATATGAAATAAAGTAACAATTTTATTTTAAAAAACCCAGCAACTAATGCTGTGGATCCATACATTCTACAGAATATGCTTCTAATCAATGATGATTCATATCATAAAAAGGTATGCAAGTTCCCCTCTATTACTTGACTGCATTGCTAAAAAGAACTTTAATCTACCCTAGTATCATAGAAAAAATGTTAAATACAGTCCAGTATATCCCAAATATAAATTTAAAGCACTATTAATGGCATTTTAAAATAGTAATTACAGTCATATTCTAGCTATTTTATGTTTGGACTGGAATTTAACTGTTATAATTTTAAGAAATTATAGAACCAAAGTAACTACATTAAACAAGCAATATGCCTGAAAAGTACAGCAGAAATACCAGAAATAGCTATTTACAGAAAATATAAAGTTTCTAATGGGCAATATAGCAAGTCCAGCCCCAAGCCCTAGCCTTACACTAGTGCTTACATGTTTTGAAGAAAAAATACTTTGGAATACTGTACCATAATATCCCACAGATGTGTCTGATTTTTGAAGTCTACTTTGAATGTAAGACTTCATGAATTCAAGGGATTTTTTTCATTAACTGCAAAGCTGCTCCAAGAGCTTTCATCATTTTTATCACTTAACAAAAAAATGGAAAAAAGCAGATGCTTCCCAATTAAATTTTCTAGGAGAAGGAGAAATAAGCTACAAAGCTATTTTGAAAAATAAATGTATTACATTCATCTCATCATAATTTTAAACAATATTTAAAAATACATGTGTCTAAGGAATTTAAAAATTATTCAGTGCAGATAGTCCTTTCAACTTACAATGAAGTAAAAATAGCAATAAGGGCAACGGAAATAACACATATCAAGAAAAGGTTGTTTGTTACTTACTTGATGTTTCTAACAACTCTTGATGCAAAGAGTAAGGAACTAATGGATCCGGCAGATCTGCAAAAAAAGCTTTCAGAGCTCCAGCCACTGCATTCACTGTCACTCCCATTGATTCTAGACTGATATTATGATCTGCAAAACAAAATTTTAAAAATAGCACTGTAAGTAAAACCTACTGTTATCATTCCCTATAATACTTTATGAAAACATGAATTTATTCAAAACACTGAAAACTAAAAATTTTGCCAAATGATTATAAGGAATGAAATAAGGAAGGAAAAGGTGAACCTATTGACAAGCTGCTATCACACCAACCTACAAAAAAATCAAATATAAGAAAATCTGACAGTATTTCAAAATAGAAGAAGATCAGAAAAATAAAGTTGTCTAATTCTCCATGAAGACTTGAATGATTTTGTATTTGTCATTAACAGGCTTCTGATTAATCAATTTTGCCCAGTAAGGAGTTATAAATTCTCTTTCCCAAAATCCTGCTAAACAGCAAAGCAAGGCATTAAAAAATAGCACAGTTATTTTCTTTAACATCTAGGAGGTATTTTACTATTTTTCACAGGCTCAATTCCATGATTAACATCCAAGAATTTTTAATAAATGTTTACATTCTAAAGCATAAACACATCAAAGTGAACAGCCTAAACTATGGATCACATTTCATTATATTCTACAATGACAAAGGCTGTGTTAGAAATTATCCAGACTTAATTATTAATGTGTATTATTCAAGAGAGCTTTCGCTAAAGTATCAAGAATTAATATTTGTGGGGCATAAGAAGCAGAAGTGAATGCCTCAATGCCTAAGACTGATGAATTGTTAACACAAGGAACAGCTAAGACTGCACTTAAACGCTTTCAAACCTCCAAATACCACCTATATAATATTTTAACAGCACTTAAGCCAGTTGCAACAAGACTCCCCTCCTATCCTTGGAGTTTCACTAGTAATAACCTGGACTGTACCAATACAACCCATGAGAGCATTAAGGACACACTGCTATGGAAGTTGGTTTGAAAGTGCAATCCTTTTATATTGCACTGTGATAAACCCATGGAGAATTCATGTACTGTTTTGGCTTTAAATAATAAAATCTCTGATTACCTTGATCAAACTGTTTTTGAATGTTGTCTTGATCTGTTTTATTCCCACTAACACGGTATAGGCCTTCAGTACATAATCCTTAGAAGAGGAGAAAAAATAAGTATTAAAAAGCAAGTTTATATACTATAAAGCAAAGCAGAACCAGTTATAACTACTAATTGAGAAACCAAAAGTAGGAATGCATTTCTCAAGTGCCTAAAAAGTTAACACATTAACCATTACAGCAATATAGGACTACCAAAACACAAAATGTCAGTTGTCTATTGAGTCCACTATTCCATTTAACATGAATCAGAGGAAGTGACACTGTAGGCTAACAAGACCCCAACACAGATATTTGTTGAATAATGTAACCAAAATTATTCTCTTACTGATCTCTATTAGATTCTTGTTATTTGCACCAGTTTTTTAATAATCAAAAACCTAGATTCTGTGGTAACCACAATATTTATGTTTTTAAGAACTGTCTTCACAGTTTGGGCTTAACAACTTATTATGGCAAGCAACAACACACTAAAAATACTCTGCAGGGGAAAAAAAAAAATCAAGCATTTGTAACTGAATCCTTATCTCTTTAACACACTCCTGTTTATGACAAGAACTTACTCTTCCAACATGCTTTCCCTTTAACTATTTATATTTTATAAACTTTGAATCCATTGCTCCTCACTTCTTATGTAAGGTAAACTATCACATCATTTACAAGTCTCTTTAAGGGGTGGCAGAAAAGGGGAAAGGTGTTAGGAAGCAGAGGTTCCCCTAAGCTTCTCACTATTACTTGAATTACCACATGTTACAGAGTCATATTTCCATCAGCCTTTCAATGTAAACGCTGAACAGTACACCTTAATTATACATACATACACACACACACTTGCACACTCCACTCCAGTGATTATGCTTCCTACCAAATTGCTATCTTTTTTTGCCCACAGCTACTCACTGAATGAAAGAGTCCATCCTGATAATCACACCACCACCCAAGACATTTTTCTTTTTTAATTTAGAACTATTAAGGAATATAAACAATTTCTAGTTCCTTAATTCTTCAAGTTACCTTTATGGGTGCAAAATTATCGATACACTAGATCTCTGTAACATTACATGGGTTTACTAAAAATCCACAGGTTTCACAGCTTTATGAAATCTCTTGGCCTTTTGCCATCATAGGCCAGTAACAATGCATTTTAGATCATCAGATCAATACTTAACTGCTCTGTCAAGCTACAATCCACAGAATATGTCTTTTAAGTTACCAAGAAACATTAAGGATCCTATTACATTGTTCAAAGTACAGAAAGCACGACTGGTTTGTATAGCTGGGATATTTTTAACAATTTCACATATCTCTTCTAACTCATTACTTCCTTCTTAACGTTTCAATCACTCAACATGTCTCTTTTTCAATCTCTCAACATGGCTGCATCAAGGTTATTTTAGTAAGCATTTCTTCAATAAACTTTCATGTCCATCACTTAGTTTTCCAATCCCATAGCCAAGAGTTTTCCTCTTGTAAATATAGCCCTGAACAGTCCCTTCAAAAAACCTGAGTCCTGTTCACAGATATCCTTGAACACCACCAGAAGGTAGAATTTGGTGGTACAGGACAAAAAATTATTTAAATGATTCAGTGATTTCCACATCTTGGAAGGAGTTTCAAACCTGCCTTAAAAAAATGTCCCAAATGTGTTACATGTGATCACAGCCAGAAACACTTTACATTCCTCTACCAGAAGCTGTAAATAAATACAAAAGACCACTGGTAGACAAGAACAAACTATGATCAAGATTCTCTTTGTCTAGTATGAGAGACTTCTCCGTTGGAGACCCTACAGCCCCAGGATAGTCTTTGTTTTATCCAATTACTATTCAATGTCTTTCTGCACAAAGGAAACTGCATGCACTGCAATAGCAGTTTCTGAGAAGTCCAACCCAGCCACTGTTTAGTAGGAGTGTATAAACCTTGAATACTTGAACTGGCTGCTCTGGAGACATACTCTAGTGTGGTATCAGCACTACAATTCTAAGAAACAAAGAAACACAACTTACAGTACTTCAGAAAATTTTCAGGTTAAACAAGAAGATGCCTACTGAATTTAGGCATCTTCCAAAAATAGTGAAGTGCTTCAATTCTGGATTAAACTAACTAGATTTGTCTTCTGAATTCCTGAAGGAAAAATTTTTCTTGCTTGTATATATTCCAGAAAGTCACACTTCATGAAATGGTTGGTCAATTGTCATTACACTTTCTCTAAGGCACAGAAGGAGACAAGATTAATCTGTAGCCTCAAAGTATTCTTTAAGTAATGCTCCAATTCTATGTTGATTTCTATTATGCAACCAGGTCTCTCCAATGCTTCTTACATCAAGATCTTCCACCAAGTATCAGACACTCTAGTTCACTAGTTTTAGCTTTTAAATTTCTTGCATATCTACAATGTATGTCTATAACAAAAGAGGGAAAGATCAAGAGCATTCAACATTTCTTTTTTTCTGAAAGCTTTTTAAAAAATTGCAAACCTCTTGATATTTCCTAACTTTTTTCTATGTTCTTACTCTGCCTGCATTCTGGTCCAGTCATAATTTTCAACATATCCTTACTAAACACAATTGCTGCTGTTATATATCAGAATGATATGATTTATTTGCTGCTCTGTATTGCTATCTTTACAACATCTCTAGGTTTAAAGAACTAGATCCTCCTTACATCACATCACAATAACCTACCTTTATTTCAAGACAGTGCACATCTCCTTTGCCCAGACCACTCTTTTCTCAAAGTATCTCCTAGTGCCTAATAAATTCTCTTGCACCTTCTTTTGTGCTGCCAGTTGTGACCAGGGCTCCATCTCATCTAACTGGAATTTCACCACATGGGGTTCAAAGCATTTCAGAGAAAATGAGCAAGGTGAATCTGCACCTATATACATAATCAGTCTGTAGACACTTCCATTCTTAAGCTTCAACATATTTCCGCAACTCTTGGTTCCTCCATGGAACATACTAACTTCAGGACAAGGAAAGACCAGTCTACCTGGTATAATATCCATTTTCCATACCATATACTACACCATGTAGTATATGCCTGAGGAGATACATAGAAAGGACAGGAAAGAAAAAAAAACAAAACCTACCAGCAATCTTTTTGTGGTATATCCTCCCAGCTTTCTGCAGATGGTGGCTCATATAGGCTTTTGCATAAGGTGTCGTAATAGCCACCTGGGGATTTATCCTTCACTAATTCACCCAAACCCCTAAGTAACTGACTTGTAGTCTTTACATCATGATGAATGCAGTTTTGTCATTTCAGAATGTACATTACAAAAGCACACTGAGTTTATGCTCAGTACTTGAGGTTTGCATCATTTTTTATCTCAGCAAATAGTAACTTTTCTACATTT
>VZTT01013822.1:123891-149460 GCA_013400855.1 Buphagus erythrorhynchus | reverse complement strand
CATCAGATGCTCAAGCAAGTCCTTGCTGGAANGCGTGCCCATCAGATGCTCAAGCAAGTCCTTGCTGGAAAGAGCAGTTCAACAGTGTGGATGTTGCCGAACAAAAGCTCTACAAAACCATATTTACCATTAATTTTCTAAATTGTTCATTTGAAAACATAAGTCCTCTGGTGGTATGTCACTTTAACAGCAGTGATCAGTTTAAGTTGTCCCATTGTCCCCCTGTCTTAATTAGGGACCCAGAAACTTGGGAGACCAAGCACCCTTATGAACTTGTTACCTGGGGGCGTGGCTATGCGTGTTTATCCACCCCCACAGGCCCGCGTTGGATACCCCAAAAGTGGGTAAAATCTTTCGTCCCCAAAAATCCAGCTCTAGCTGAAGGGGATGAAAAGCAAGGAGCAGTTGCTTCAAAAAGAAGACACCACTGGAAAGAGAAGATAAAACCTTCCCGAGATCTGGGTATATTCCGGCAGAAACACTAACTTTTGATATGCTTTTAAAAAAAAAGTTTGTTTTTCTTTTTAGAAAAAAATTTACCTCCCACCCAACCTCACGATAAACCCCGTACAAGTTGTCATCCTGTTCGCACTGAGCAGCAGTCTGACAGCTGCGTGGATCATCCCTCAGCCACGTCAAAACATCTGGGTGACCCTGGCACAGATGCTCCAACAAGAAAATACATGCTTGTCCACTGCAGCAGCAAAAGACCCTATGTTTACCTGCCTGGCAGGAATTCCATTGCAAACTGGGGAATATCCAGCCAGCTTGAACATACCTATGCCTAACCCAGGTCCCGACTCATACAACCTCCGACAACACGAAAAGCGTCATCAGTGGGCTGTAATAATTAAGAGCCCCATAGAAGAATGGTTACCAAATTTGCCCAAAGCAGCTCAGGAACCCCAAGAATTGGAGCTGTTGGGTTCCTCCCCAGCACCATACTGTATTCACTTTACATTCACCCCACTATCTAGCACTAAAGCCTTTCACAACATACTGCAATATTGAGAAGAATTCACTGCCAAAAAGTGGTGTGATATTCTGAGCCATATTACAGCAGACAATCCCTACCATTCACATCCCAAAAGCCTCCCTAAAGGTCTTCTCTTGATTTGTGGAGATTGGGCATGGGCAGGAATCCCTTCTCGGCTGTTAGGAGGGCCATGTACCATTGGGCAGTTGTCCTTGTTAGCACCCAACCAAACCTTAATTGGTGAATGGATTCGTAAAAACAATTCGGCCAACAAAATACAAAAGAGGAGTGCTGATAATTTTGAACCCAAATTGTGATGCTGAAATTTTTCATTGGGCCAAGTCAAAAAGAATTGCTGTGTCCATGTTCCTTCCATGGGTCTCAGCAGCCAAAGCTCTAGGTGAATTGGGCCACCGAGAGTGCTGGGTGGTCAAACAGGCAAATTTAACATACACCGCCATCAGCTCCCTACTGGAAGACGAGGAAATTACCAGGCAGGCCACACTCCAAAATCGTGCAGCCATAGACTTCCTTCTGCTGTTGCATTGACACGAGTGCCAAGAATTTGAAGGACTTTGCTGCCTGAACCTGACCTCAAAGGCTTCCAATATCCACACAGCCCTCCGAGGAATGAAAAGCATGATAGAACAAGCAAAGCAAGAATCCAAAGACTGGTTCAGTGGACTGTTCAAAGGGTGGGGACTCTCGGGATGGTGGACTTCCATAGTTAAAACAATTTTGTCATTTTTTGTTATTCTTTTCCTAATAGTGTTGGCGTTCAGAGTTCTATGGTGCTTGATTTTTGAAGCCATTAACAGTATAATCCAGACTACCTCAGAAGTCAACCACATAGAAATGACGGACCAAAAGCAGCCTAACTGGCCCGCAAATCATAAGTAGTGGACAAATTCATATTCTGAATCAGAATAATTCTGATGCCTTTCTTTTAACTTTATTTAACAAAAAAGGGAGAGATGTAGTATTGCACTGTTTGTTTCATAAGTTGCATTGTTCATGGTTGTTATGGTATCTTCCGTTCTCCCCCATCGGCCTGTGACATGGTCAAATCCTTCCTTTTGTCCCTCCCTGTCAGCGGTGTCCCATTGGTCACAGGTCTGTTCCTCCCCTCCCCTTTCCCCGAGTTTTAAAGTGCCCGCCATCTTCTCTCTCTCTCTCTCTGTTTCTCCTCTCACCATGTGGATGACAGAATAAACTGTGGACCATTTTTCCCATGGGAGAAAAAAACCTCCTTTAGTCTTTTACCTTTGTCCTTGACGGAGTATTCTCCATCCCCCGCGGTCCAGAGCTAGCCAAGAGGACCCGGGGAGAAATCTCATCACCTCATGTCTTGAACCTAGTCTTATTCTTGCAATATTAATAGACAACTCAGAACAGAATGTTTTCCATTTTTCTAGATAGTAATTTGTTGCATTATTATATGTATGAAGAATCTAGAATACAATGCACTACAAAACAACTAAAGCAATTAAGAACAAATTTTTGCACACCTTTAAATACCCTTTCTGCTTGTCCTCAGGGTAGTAAGAAGGGTAAAATGGCTGGCTGCAGATAAGATCTCAGCCTTGCATAGGGTACATATCCATTCATAAAAGAAAAGTTCAACAAACTCTATGCCAAAACAAAGCAGAAACTTAATAATATTCCCCACATTTAGTTTTATTTAATCACAAGATAAACAAATGCAATATAAAAGATTTAGAAACACAAGACAAATCTATCACAGTCTGGTAACAAGACATTTTACTCAGAGTGAAGAGCAGCTTCCTATTATGATATCCTCATTAATACTGTTATTTATAATCACAAGGATAATGTAAACCACTTTTATATTAGTCTGAAATCAAAGGGTACTTCCCCATTCAATGAGAGATATTTCAAGAGTGAAAAATACAGTAGATACACATCTGAAAGTAAAGTCCAATTAGCTTAAATGAACAGAGAGACAAACCCATCCCTCTGCAACGTTCTCAGTGTTAGATAAGAGAGCCATTGTGGCAGCTGCAGTTGTCCCTTCCCCAGCTTTTAAATTCCCATTTTATAGGGGGTGCAAAACCCATCACAACCCATTCAGCAGATTAGCTGTGACCAGGTTTGAAGCAACTCACATCACACAACTGACCAGTCCAGATCCAGCTCCCTGCCTTTCTTGACTGTGCCCACAGCACCCAGAGCAGATTCCTGGCACCTCTTCAGTTCCCTACGGCTAGGGCAAGATTATTCAACACCACAAGAGAAACCACCTCCTCTCCTGAGGCCATTGTGTTTTAAAGCATAGCAGTGGATTGCCTGTTTCTCTGGGGTCAGCACCATCAGCCACTGCCTGACTGAGAAGAGGCACTGTAGTGCTGATCTAAAACTGAGCAGGAAAGCATGGACATAGGGCAGCATTCTTCCATTTTACTTGGGATATCAGATTTTCCTCATTCATTCTTCCTAACTGTGGTTGATGCTCCCCAAAGAGCTCCCTTGTGAGATCCTCTGCACATGGCTGAGATGTTGTCTCCACAAGGCTGTCCTTGACAAAGCCCCCACCTTCAGCAGTACACCCACTTTGTATCAACCAGTCCAGCTGCACTAAACAAACCACCTTTTCAAACTGCCTCCACCCCTCAACTGGGTCATTTGTATTTATGCCTTGCACATGGTCCTCATCTCATTACCTGCCTGCACCTGCACAGGCTCTCACCCTCTTTGGGGCTGACCACCACAATTCCAGTTTGATAAAATCATATTTTAGGGAAACATGAATCTAATTATTCCTACCGTTTCTTACTTTTTTTATGCATAAAGGAAAAAAAGCCTAAAACTATGCTTTACCCAGAAAAAAAAAACAAACCCAAAACACAACAGAAGTTTTATTGAGGGGGGGAATGAATGAGAAAGAGGGTCTTTAAGCCAGTGGCAGTAAAGGGAACTCCAACAAAGCATCCTAGTCTTCAGGATTTGGAGACTTTGAAAGTTCATTAAAGGTGTAGTAATATGGAAAGCCCACCAAAATAAACAGACATCTTTCCATTTAGTACAGCAGTCTTGAATGAGACCTCTGGAAATTAGGCTCACACACAAACAGCTAAACAGACCATCATGTGCACTGTCTCCCACCATGTACTCTGAGTAACCTCTCTTAAGTAATACTCCTTTCATAACAAGCTGACAGCAAAGGTGCTGACACTATTTGCTGAATTTTTTGCTAAAATCAGTCTCTAACAGTGACCACAATAAGTGAGTTATGTTTTTTTTTTATAAAATTCATACTTAAAATAGCCATGAATCTTCTTAATGTGTCATTTGACATTTGTTATTACTTGGCTGTGGACTGGCTTTGAGTATTTTATGGAATATTTATGGCAGAAGGGAATATGGGATTCATAAGACCAAGACACATACAATATGTGGAATATTAGTGACAATTACCACAAGGGTAAAATTAGTATAATCAGCCATCACTTTCTTATGAAAAAATACAGACTTGATTGATGGCAGGCAGATATTTCTTCCATTTTAAGACTGCAATTTTTTAGGACTGATTTGCATAGTTTTCTTCACTTTTGCAGGATTAAATAAAATTCTGTTTAAATATGAACTTTGGCTAATTAACTCATGGTAAACAGAGAAATGTCCTGTTCTCTTTTAAGAAGTATTTTGCAAATTCCCTTTTCATCCCTTAACAATTTGTCAAAAGGAAAGAATAGTAATTATGTGCATCACATCCAGCTAATGTGCAAACAGATTGCAAGCAGGGAAAAGTGAAATTTATGGAAAAAGACATTTCTGATGTTGTGTTTGTTGGAATGTGGAGTGAATTCAAAATCTTTAATTAAAAATTATTGCAAAATTTCCATGATTAAAAAATATTCTCCAGTGATAATGACAGATCCCATTTTAGGAAAAGAAACACTGAGTCGCTGCAGTGTCTCCAAAGCAAGGTGTATTTGGACTTCCCAAAGGATATTCTGCATTGGTTGTCAATGTGTAAAATCTCACCATGTCCCAGCTGAGTACCATAAGATACCCTGTGCTGTGGGGGTACATTGCCCAGGGCCAGCAGCTCAGACTCTGTGAGCCAAACTCACCTTGGAAGAAATGTTTAAGCAGCCACTTGATGAAAAGATTTCTCAGGCTGGATGGAAATTCACATGCTTTTATTTGTGCAGGGCTTGAGATAACATGCACAATTCCAGGAGATTATGCTTCTAGCTTTATATCAACTGCTAGAACAGAGGCAGGGAAAATAAGTCAAAACCTGCTGCTGTATGTGTTGCTGCACCATCCACTGAAGTCATATATTCAATGTAAAGCTGGAGTTTGCCTTGCATAGCAAATCTATAGTTACTACTGATGCAACAAGATTTTCAAGGTATAGCTGGGGCTGAAGGGCCACTAAACACCTTCCTTTCAAAGATGTTTGGATCCCTCAAATTAGTCACATTTTCAGCTGTGTCCCTTTTAACTGGGCTTAAGAAAGCAACACAGTCAGAAGAAATCTAGTCTATAATTGCCTTACCCTAATTAATAAATGAAAATACAAGGCTTGCTATTAGTTTGACCTGGGATTAGTATTCCCATGGAGGTTTACACTGTTCCTTTTCTTGCTGTACACTTTTCCCTGCAGGAAAATTAGCATCTGCAGGGTCATATTTATTTATGTGCATGTATTTATTTATATGCATCAAATATTTATTCAATTTTTAAATAATAAGAGTCAAAGGCATTTAATACCAATTTTCCCTTGCCCACTAAAACAGTGTTTCTCATGCAAGTACTTGTACCACTGTGATTGTGTTCTCTTGAAATCTCTAGAGGTTAGGTGCTTTAACACCTCCTGGGATTGTGGCATAAAAACAGAAATGTATTCTGCATAGTAACACCCCATCTTAATGCATTTTGTTGCTTTTATCTAGGAGCAGACCTAAAGAGCTCTCTCTCAGGAAAAAAAGAATAACTAGATATCTAAGCAGATAATGCAATTCTTTTGGAAACCCGAAGTTTTTCTCCAAGTGCATACATGCAATTTCCATTAGCATTTAAAGGAACATGAAATGAGGAGACATCTCTGAGCCTGTTTCATTGGCTGTTGTGAATATCCTGGCTGCAAAAATGTTAATGTTTTTATGTATTACCTCCATCTGCTTCAATCCTGTGAAACTTTGGAGTGCTATTTATAAATATGACTATGTTTGAGTTAGTATATGTTTTGCCTGTTCTCCAGGCACTATTCATTTTCTTGCAGCAAGCACATCTGTCACTGCTTTCATTAGCAAAGGGTCCTTTTTACGTTCTTTTTTGATTACAATACTGATTTTTTCCCCCTAGCACTTCTGTTTTGCATAGTGTATTGTTAAAACACTCAACAAATTTAAACCCTTGAAAATGGGGTTGGTAGTGGAAGTGCTGGCACAACCTGAGCTACATCGTCATGAGCCCTGAGGCTGTGCTAAATGGATTGAGCCACACTGACACCTCCCACTTCAGGACTGAAGTCCCAAACACCTTGAAATACTATTTCAGCAACACAGTTATGTGGTGTTATACTGCTTGGATTCAAAATAAATTCTATGAAATTCAAAGAAGCTATGGGAATGGATAACCAGAGCTGAGGTGCTGGAAATGCCTCACAAATCAATCATCCCAGGTGTGAACAGAATTTCCAGGTTGGTTTCCTGCCTATTTTATTTTCATGGGTTTCTTTGAAGTTGAAATCTCTTTTTATTTGTAACATCCTTGCCCCTGAGTCTTTTTTATTTTCTAAATATTCACTTGTTCCCTATAATCCCTTTATTCTGTTCTATTTTCCAGCTAATCCTCCCCTGATACGCATTTCAAAGGCCTTTTGTGCTCAGGCCCATCTGGATGCACTGTTACACTTGGAGTTTTGTCTCCACTTACCTCCCATGCGAAGTGGTGAATACAGAGTTCCTCTGGATCCTGCTTAACCAGCCCTTGAGACAGAAATATGCTGGTGGAAGTGGAGGTTACAGTGGGCTTGGAGCTACTCTCAGGCCATGCCCACACCTGTCCTGCAGTATCCCAATATTCATATCACCCATAGAAGTGTTCACCTGAGCATGTACAGCAAATTCACTGATTACTGCAATGTCACACATCAACTTAACATAAAACATCTTTGTGTGCCTATTCCTTTGGGAAAAAAACACATTTCTGCAGTCCCCATGACAGTGTAATAGTCTAGTATTTCTAGTGTAATTATATTCCCTTTAATAGTCACTATACCAGGATGCCTTTTTTGTGGAAGATATATAGACAACATCATACACACTTTCTCAGGCCTTTTCTGAAGTACAAAAAATTGCAATTCAATGAGGGCTTGGAGGCATTCTGGCTTCACTAATATTCGTATGTTAGAACAAACAAATGTGGATTTTTGGATTACAGCCAACTGAAATATCACATCAGCCTGTTTCCTTTTGAAACATCAGATTTCCTTTTGAATGATTAAATACTGTACCAAAATAACTTTACTGCCACTATTCAGGGGGAAAACATGATGAGAAAATGCAGAGAAAAATATATGTATCAGTGGGCTATGCAGCCGATTGCAATGGAGGCATCCTTGCTTTTCAGTCCATTCCTTTCCCTGCTGCAAGGAACTCCTAAAATCTTGGTGGGAGGACTGGCAGAGTACCTGTTCATGAGGTCACAGGGCAGGGAAAAGGTGTTCCAGAGCCATGATTCTGATGGGGACTGGCTGAGACCCTCTCCTGCATCGTGCTGGACCCATACCCAAGCCTGCCCTCTGGTTTTGCTGCTTGAGCAGCCCTACACCTGCACTTGGATCCAGGCAGGCTGGGGTATCCTGAGCCCAAAATACCAAGTGGAACAGTGTGGCTTTTCGAAAAGGCTACCTAGAAAAGCCCCATCTCCACTGCTCACTTATAAAAGCCTGCTCCGGAAGCGAGGGGGTTAAAAAGTAGAACCATTTGCAGCTCTATTTCACTTTTGAAATGCTAGATTTCTGAGATACTCATTAAAAGATGAATTCAGACAGTGTCCTTGAGACAGTTAATGAGATATGCTAATTTAAAATAAATAGATCTGGTATTAATTCTTGATAAGAAAACATCTGCTTGGATCTATTGCTCACTTTCAACGGAGGTAACTGGGTCTGAAGACAGCAAGATATGATAAGGAATATGTAGCCGTCTTAAAGGCAACAGTTTAAAGGAACTGATTGTATTTCAGGTGAGCCCTGGAAGACATTTATTTCTTCTGTCTGACTCCTTTTATGTATAGGGACTGAGAGGCAGGCTCAAGGCCAGGAAGGTACTAAATGAATTAAGGGGAGCCTACTTGGCCATCAAAGCCACCAGGGCAAAAAGCAGTTCTAAGGCACTCCATGTTCCCCAAATAGCTTTGTCATGTCTGGCAAAGAGAATGGATTTTGCCTGAAAGTCACCATAGGAACTGACACTAAACATCCCCCTCAATAACTGCAGAGCATGTCACCCTGATTGCCACCTGTGTGACAGAGTGTGGGTGGCAGCCAGTGTGCTCCTCTGGGTGAGCCAGCAGCAAGGGCATTTTACCTCCCCTGACCTTGGCAGTGAAGCAGAATGACTTTACAATACTAGGGTTTGCGTCCTGGGTGTGTTGTAGATTTTATTATCGAGGATTTTTGGAGGATTTTTGACTCAGTCACAGAAATGTGTTGTCTCATTTTATATAGACAGCCTTGCACCATCCCTGCCTTAGAAGCAGCAGCTTGGGTAACACCTTGTAGCAGTCACAGAGCAGCAAAAGGTGGCAGGAGAAATCCTACTGCTCCCAGTATCTTCTTAGCTCTCTTCTGAAAAGTAAGAATTGCCATCCCCAAGATGGTCACATTTTGTCCAACAGCACAGAAGTGAAGTGCTATGGAACAGGCAGTTTAGCTCTCTGGCTAGCAGTTATAACAAAGCTTATATGTGGGGTTTGAGCTTCACAGTCATATAATGGTGTAGTGTACATGCTACAAAATGTCATGCTAGAAGTTTCAGACGTTCAATATTCAAAGATTATTTATACTAACCTTTCAAAATTTTCTGATCCAGATGTTTTAATTTTTAATTTAAGTCTATGCACCATACCTGTTACAGGACATTACTGAACTTTTAATATATTACTGCCAGGCAGTGTCAAAATCTACTGGGTATTCAATCCCTTGTACTTGTAATATGAAATGAGGACTTTAATTCCCTTCCACCATACCATTCTTTTCCAGTTGCACCTGTGCAGCCTCTGGGTATGAGGGAATGAGGAGATACTGTCTGAGAAGTACTATTTGCACTCACCAACCTGACTTGGACTGAGATTTTTCTCTGTGGTAACCTGAGATCAACATATGGCTGAAAGATCTTATTGCATTGTGACATTTCCTCACCTCTGTCTGCACCAGCTTTAGGGCTGTGGCAAAATGTCAATGAGCTGCACTTGCAGGTCTGAGACCAACCTTTAGATTTTTCTAAAATACTGATGCCTCCAAAGTGGATCTGAGACGGTATTTGAAAAACATGACAGTTCCTGCCTATGTGCAAGTGCCTGAGTGCCAGCTTTCTTGGATGATCAGAACATGCTTACACAGATTCCTATTCCTTGATTTCATGTCTAATAATGGATTCCTAATTTCTGTTTCTGTCTGATAAAATCTAAGTACTCAAGAAGGTAAACCAGATAATATGACATAAAATATCTGGCTTTCGCCCTTCATTACTGTAACAATCCCATTACATTAATATTTTTTTTCTCTAAAACATTTTGTTGAGGTAATTTTTTGGCAAAAATATTATATAATCATAATAATATAATTTGCTACAATTATTGTCAGACTCATAATTTCATCATTAAATGTCATGTCATGAAAGACATAATCTTTCCTTATCATACTTTTTCTCTCCTGTTCCTGACTTGCATTGTTCAGTACTGTGTACATGTGCAGTCAGCATCATGCTGAGTCACTTAATAAGTGAATCAGACTTACTTTCATAGCCCAGAATTTTATGCTTGGGCTGGGAGATTACAGCTTCCAGTAACCTGAGCTTCAAATCTACTCTACTAATGTTTTTAACATGGAGTTTGATCCCTGAGTTTATTTGAGACAATAAACAGAGACTTTTATAACAAATAGTATGCATTGATGGTGCTTGGCTAGTTGTAATTATTTAAGATGATTGCCTTCTCAGTTAGTGCTGCTGCTGCAGAGGGTTACTGGACTTCATGAATAAATGATCTATACCTATACAGCAAGTTCTGTTACCCTGAATATTTTGTTCAAATGGTGTGAATCCAGTACTCAATATAAGAAATGCAAGGAGAAATGGTCCAAAATACTCTATACAATTAGTGTTTACCAAAACTGTGATGCTGATTCCAAACTCTTACATATGCATAATGTAAAATGGGAATATCTGAGTATGTTACATTTGTCTAGAAGAAAGTTTGAAATCAGGCCCAGATTTCATCTTAACTGGTATTAACCAAGCTTTCATTAAGCCATCTCCTTTTTATTTAAAAAACACAGAGTCATATCTCTAGCTGATATAAAAGCTTCACTGTATATGTAATTTACAGAAGTACAGAGACTACATTCTCAAGTCATCTAAGTTTGAACTTTATTACCTAAAGGACAACAGAAGTCAATTTACATTAAAATTGCTGAGTAATTCATGAGAGGACAAAAATCTAGGCTGCATTATTCTTCACACTGGATAAATTGCTTTCTATGCCTTTAATAAGGTGGGCTAATGGCCAGTCATTAGCCTGTTTATATATATAGCAAATAGTCTATTATATAATCTCAGATTAATTTTGAGGATTATCCTTGTCATAATTCCCTTTGCAACATCTTAATTCAAAGGTTCCTACTTGCACTTTCATCTGGATTGCACGAGTGCTAATGAAGCACACAAAAAGTCCTTGCTTTTCTGCTACTTGTACCTTGCTTAATCTCCTTTATGAACATGCTACTCACTCCTGTAAAACGTCTTAATGCAGTATCTGTGCCGTGCTGGGAGCCAGCTGGGAGCTCTTGGTGTGCCACGGTGGGGATAAAGGTGAGCACTGCCTGACTGGCAGCCCTCACCGGGCTTGCACCGCCCTGCTCTGGTAACTTGGACTTTGATTGTGATGGTTGGTAAATATTAATAGCATTACTTGTGCTGCCTGGAAGGCGCAGTGGAGATTAGAGCTTCATTGCTCATTCTGCTGCACTCAAGAAGAGACAGAGCTGCCCTAGAAGGGGTCAGGCAGCGGAGGGGAAATGTGGGGGACAGGAACAGTGCCTGGCACATCGGGGATCAGGGCTGCACACTGCCTGGGGGCCAGGGAAGAACGCGAGCCTGCTGTCCCGAGTTGTGTTACATCCTCCCATCACCCATTCACCCAGCCCCCTTCTGCACAGCCAGGGTTTCACCAACCAGTCTCGGGTGCCCTGCACCTGAACATACTGAACCCAGGAGCCAAACCAGAGCTCCCCACGTTATTTCTGGGCAACAGCTCCATTATCACTAAGCCTTGCTGATACCTGCACTACACAGACATTTGGCAAATCCTGCTAGTGCCTGTAATGTCATAATAAACTGACATATTTATGTACATTTTATATCTTTTTGTGATGCATCTTGGGGATATGATTTTTCATTGTTGTCATAATCAGTCAGTCAGAGAACTGGTACCTTTCCACAGACAGAAATAATGCATTGACACTGCCTGACTGCAATATATTAAAATTTAAATCACCCTCTGGTCTGCTGTAGGGATCATATTAACTGGTTCTAAACACTCAAAAAAGGCAGAACAATAAAATTCAGTGAATGATAAATTACTGATGTTCTTTCATATTTCATAAAGAAAAGATTTTATAATGGCCCAAAGTTTACTTACTAAATGTTTATAGATACTAAGATATTTTTTTTTAAAAATCAGAATAATATTCTAAGTTAAGAAGATATTTCTCTGACATTTGGCATCTTCACAGCCTGGGTAAAAAACAACTTGCAGTAACTATGAATTGCCATTCAATCTGGGGGCAAGAACAGCTTAATTGAGAAAGTGTGTTAGAAGCCAACAAGCCAGAGTCACAAGTAGTAACTTGAGTTCCCCATGGCAAGCCCACCATGATCTAAGGATCAAAATGTAGCACCTTTGTTTCAGTAATTAAGTGTACAGTGGCAGCAAAGACTACTTTTGTTCCCATATTGAGCTCCTGCAATAGAAAGCTGCATGAGCTTTCAGACTGAGATATATGTGTGAATTAATTTGTATAATGGTCCAAGAGACATTTTGCAGATTTCTGTTCCTTTTCTAGATACTTTTTTATCTGAAAAAACATGTTATTCTAATCCAATTGCCTTGGTCCTTTCCATTCTGATAATTTCAATACCTGTGTATATAACATGAAACCAGTTCCCCATTGTTAACATATCTGTTTAATTAGAGAAAATGGGGAATTTGTGGTGGATTTATTATAGTTTATCTTCATGTTATGAAGATAAACTGTAAAAAAATAAATATGCTATTTTTGGGATCAGTCTGGGTTTTGGCTATAAAGAATCAAAGTGCATTTTAATGCTTGCATGAAAGAGCAGCTGTTACTTCCCAACTCTACCTTTTACACGTGTCTGCCTTTCCCTCTCCCCGCCATGGCCAATAGTGTCTCTGGCCTATTAAAAAAGAAACCAAAGATGAGTTTGGCTGATGTTTTTTTGAAATGTGTTTAAAAATAATCAATGCTGGCTTTAGTTTTGGAAATTATCAAACAACCTCTTGTGAGATTTCCAAGGTTGTGGGACAACCCAAACTAAAACTTTCTAACTACATTGAAGGAAAGACTGTTAGAACAGGTAATGTCCATTACACATCTTTTGTTTCCTTCTCTGAATTCTACTAGATTGTTTTTGATAGGAAAAAAACAAGGTTCATAATGAGGTCCACAGACCCAACTGCTTTTGCAATGGGCAGGGTGGCACAACATGTCAGATTTTTTCTCTTCAGCTCAGCCAACATTTCTCCTGTTATATTGATGTTCTTTCACAAGCTTGGTGTATTTTCAAAGTATTTGCTGCAAATGCATCCCAGACATTTGCTTGCTATACTGAACTGCTTTATTAAAACCAAACTTAGCAAATCACTTTATTAAGTGCAAAATCATTAAGAGACTCTGTGGAGTTTCATGGGAGTGTCTTGATGCATATCCACCTCTCACACATGGTATGCATCTCAGGGTTAAGGGAAAATTGCAAAAAGCTGGCAGGACGCCATCTGTGTTGGCATCCCTACTACAGTTTTTGAGTTTTGAGTTACAGTTTTGAGCTAACAAACTACAATACTGCAGCACGAGAAAAAAGTAAAGGATCATGGCTTGAACCCTGCCAGATGGAATATGAAGTCAGCTCAGGAGCACTTGCTATAAAAATGTTTGTGTGCATGCATGTGTGTGCACAAACCATTTATAAAATTAAGCAATCTCTTGAAATTTGTCCACTCTAAGAAGCTTCAAATCAAACGCACTTTCACTTGCCAACACCAAGAGAAAGTTGCCACCATTTATATTCATATACACATAAGTTTCATCCAGATGGTTTTACACAGTGTTTCCTGTAATCTAATGCATTTTTCTGCTTGTGAATTACAGAGAGATGATCCTGGTTGTGACAATTATATTCACACTTGTAACTGCCTGATAAGGGCATAGGTAAATGCTTTAAAGCCAACACATTAGCTTCAGATTTTCCACTTCGACTAATTATCTGTTCTTTGTAGTTGGTCACCTAGTCACAGGACATTATTCCTATTTTAAATGTGTGAATAAAACTTTCTACAATAGCAGACTATGGAACAAAAAGCATGTCATTCTCACAGAAATACATACTCATTTCTGAAATACTAGGAAACTGATAACATGAATGTTAATTGATAAGGAATCATTCCTTCCATAACTGACACAAAGCTAAGCCTCATTTGGCACTCATCTGCATAACTCCAGCGTCTCATAGGAAGATACAGCAGTTTACACAAGCTCAGAGGTTCTGAACTTTTGCTTCTTGTGTCTCTGCTGTATTCTCCTATTGCCATGGCCTTTTTACCTTGCATAAATATGTGTTAATTAGCTTTAATTAGGATAATTTTAGCATGGCTATTCTACTCACACTTTCAATGGTATTAAAGAGATTCAGCCCCTTTAGATTTTTGCTAATAATGCTGGTTCACTTGGAGAGCAAAGTAATATTGCCAGGTCAGATATCAAAATCTATTTTTTTAGAAAGAATTAATAATTTGGTCATGTCCTAAATCTGAATAAAGGTCAAAATCTCAATTTTTACAAAAACTGAGATATAGATAGGTATATACCTATTACAATCATGAAACAAGACACATAAATGTGCATTAGAACAGGTAAGAGAAGAAAATGACAATGCAGTTGCAAGAATTTTTCCAGTGGATTATGTTTTTAGTAACACCAGTAATGATGTTCTCTAATCTCAATTGGTCGTGTGCAAATCAACTATTTTTAATAGAGATTAACACTGTACAGGAATGGACTAGAATAATTCAGTCAGAAGGGTCCTACAAAAACCATCTACCCCTACTTCCAACTTCCAGATTGCAAGAGAAATCCTTGGCTGCACAAATATTTGCTTTAAATAGGCTGGGTGGGCATAGCAGTGCTAAGCCATCTTTTGACTCTGCTCACTGTGGCTGTTGGAAATCAATTTGGGTTTTGTTATGGAGAGCCATCTCAGGTCTGATCAAATTTGTGTTTGCTCCAGAAAATCACTTCATAGCTTTGGGCTTTTGCTGCAGTTGGTGCCCCATCAACCAAAGTAAATAGGAGAGTGTTTAGAACTGGCTGTGTTGCCTCAAGATTGCCTGTAAGCAAAAAATCCCTGGATGTTGGGTTAGAGTAGTTTGGGAGCCATAGAAATGAGGCTTAGCAAGAGCCAGTCACCCTAGTCAGTAATTAGTAATACACAAATGTCCTAATGACTTCTGATTATATTATTAAGCAGTGCAGTGATCCTGTGTTACAAAGGAGTCCTGCACTGCCCTGCACTCCTGCTCAGTGCTTGCTCAGTTTACATCCCCTCTCACACTCTCAGGTATGAATTCACCAGTCCCACAGATGTTTCTGCAGAACATCACTTCAGCAAAACCAACCCTGAATTCATCACTACAGTAACATAATGTATCTTGGCACAACTGTACTGTACTACTGCATTCTTGTGCTGTAGTTAAGGCCTGTCAGCAATTTCATTATTGAGTCCTATTTTTAGCCATTTGTAAATTTTAAAAAAATAAAAGCATTTACAGTGCAGGCTTAATCTGAACAGTATTTTTTCTCAGTGGGAAATGTAATGATATACGTTCTATGCGTGTATGACAGTACAAATAGTTCCTTCATCTACATAAAAAATCTGCTGACTTGAGTTTCCTTGTTTTTTTCTTTGATTTACTGTTATTCTCAAATGGATTCTAATAAATTTGCAATTTATTGCAAAACTTTCATAGTGGCACAGTAGTACTAATGTGGAATAATGTTATACATGGGCTCTGTAAAGCTGAATATTTACAGGGTGCAGCAGTCAGTGATACAGGTGATTTTGAGCCGATGATTATTGATGAAGACATTCCCCTTGACTTCATGGGTGTAGTATATACCATGACAACTTTAAGCATCATGAAGAAAAGTTTTCTTGTGCCAAAAAATAAGCAGGATTGTATTCCTCTCCATAAAAAACACAATGTAAATCTGGAATAATCCTTGGACGAGCTCTGAAGATTTTAGTATCTAAACTGATTAAGAGCCACATTTTCTATTTGTTTTCTATACAAAATTATTTTACCATCTATTTTGTGTTATATGACAAATTCTGTAATGAACTGTATCTCTGGAAATCCAAACTAGCTTAAAGGATCCTGGTGGACTGCTACCAACTCACCCTTGGTGTAACAGAGCTCATGGATTGGCCTCTCCACCTTGAAGGTGAATAAGCATTTTTCATGTGATGACTGATACTAAAAAACTAAAGGCAATTCACAACTCGTACAATGAGACATAATTCATCTATATATTGTTTTTGGAACAAAAGCTTGCTTTTAAAGGTGGCAATTACAAGTAATTGCATCTCTAATAGTGATATGTAGCTCAATTATCAAGGCCTTCCCATAGAAGTGAGAACAGAAGTACATGGAACAGCTTACTTTTTATTTATTTGCTAACATTTTTGTTAAATTATTTATTCTGAGCCTTCTACACCTGCTTAAGCTGACTCCATAATGACCTGTTCTAAATCAACACTGATGGGAATATTTATTAATGGCTACTTAGCTGCAGAATGTCCCAAAAATTGACACTGCCCGCCGATCGTCCACTTCGGTCTTGGACTGCCCAGCTAGCTCTTTAGGCGAGCCCGTGCCGAGAGTGGCCCCTTCCCAGGAAGTGGAGTACCCGGGATAGGGGTGTGAGCTCCGCAGCTCACGTAGATGTCAGCGCCGGTCCGGGGGAGAGCAAAGAGCACGGGAGAGGCCTTCAGCGTGTCCAGGAGAGGGATTTATTAGGAGCCAGGTAGGAAGGGTAAACTTGGAGAAGATGGAGACGCAAAAAGGCCACAAAAACAGCTCTGCAGCAACTTAAATAGGGGTTCCTCCCCCGTGGGAGGGTACAAAGCATAACCAATGAGCACAGACTAGGGATGTCACAGTGGGCAGGGTTACAGACACCGGGGACCAATGACAACAGATATGGGCGGTAACTATCAATTCCAACCATTAGGATGTTCCGACAGATTTGACAAACAGGGAACTTTCTAGAACAAGGGGAGGGGCTAACAAAGATTGATAATTCAAGGGGATAGGCTCTGGGAGATAGGCAGGGAAGGGTCTGGAAATCTGGGAAGGGCTGAGAGTGATGGACGGGGTTAAGGGCGGGAGAGGGAGAAACCATGAACCAGAACTAAAGGGGGTAACCATATGGGAGCAAACCATTTTATAACTCAATATAACAATTAACATAACAAACCGCAACAAAAAATCATTATAAATTTAAGAAACTGGGATAATTAGAGTAAATGTTTAACACTGAATTTATGCTTGATAAATATATAAAATCGGCTCAAAACCAGAAGTTCTTCATAGAGCAAGTTCAGCACATTTTTAGGCAAGTGTTTGCTACGGAAGCATCTTCCACGCCTGAGTCCCCTCCTCAAAGGAGTTCCATTAGCTGGTACAGCTTTAGCTGCAGTCTTCTCCCAGATCTCTCCATAAAGGTCAGTGCCAAGAGAAGACTTTTCAGCAATAAACAGAGACACAGGCCAGCAGCAGAAAACGCACAGCAGCATCAGTTTGTGCTAAAGCATCAATTTTGATTAGTTACTGGCCAGTAGCTCCAAGATATTTTTCAATTTTATCAAAGCTTCTTGTCTTTTACACTATTTCTGCTATTACCCTACAAACAAGGGTTTACATTCCTCAGATTTTGGTATACATCTTTACCAGAGAAAGCATTGCACATCCTCAGTGCCTGGCTTTCTTAGAGCTGTTCCTGTCCACTAGAAGGTGTATTCTGATGGACTCTGTCAGGCGAGAAAGAGACAAGACCTGCTCAGCATCAGCAAAGTTCATGTTTGAAACAAGTTTATAATTTAGATTTCTCCACTGCTCTCAAACTCCCATTAAACACTTGATGCTTTATGATACTGAGAGACCTTAATCATTCCTGATAGGCACAGTGAGGTTGTGGGGAAAATGTTGGGCACCTGCTCCCAAAACAAACAAGCTTTGTGTTCTATGATGACCTGGGTGATGAGCTGTGACTCCTTACCCAGAAGTGGCTAATGGGGACCAGTCATGCCAGTGTCCCCAGAACAGAGCTGTGTCCTAGTCTGGATCCTGCAGTCTCCAAAGAGGCAGCAGCATCCGCTACGTGTGCCAGGGTTCAGCAAGCCCAGTCCAGCTGGTGTTCACAGCACCTTTCCTGATGAGGCAAAGCCACTAAAACAGTTATATAATTTTGAAAGTATGTTTCAGGAAACTGCTAAATCCGATTGCCTAGATGGGAAAAATTTCGTACTGTGGACAGTTGCATATGAACACAACTTCCGTATTACTGTCACTGAAGGAGCCTGTAAGAATGCCATAGCATAGTTACAGGAAAATACAGTTCTGGCAAGTGGGGCTGTCCTGTCATTTTGTGGAGGATGAAGATCTATGTATTTTTTCTATGGAAAGGATGAGCAGGCACACACTGTGTTGGCAGCCCTGTATGTTTTCAGCACTTTTTTTACCTACATAACTAATGTGGACTCTAATTTGGTGTTCTCAGATTTTCATCAAAGCAGCAAGAGCCTTACACTACAGAGCAGCATAGAGCAGCCAGGCAAATATCATCCTAGCAGCAAAAGTGCAACTTCTTTGTCTGTGCCAGAGAAACTCCATTTCCCACACCTTATAAATGATTCTTTTGCTTTAATTGTGCCCAGAGGTGGAATCAGTTTTATACAACATAACTAAAAATCTATCCTCACTCTGAAAAAGACTTTTCTATGTATATTTTTAAATATGTTACATCATATACATGTATATATGAAAGGATTTTATATATAGATACTCTATCAGATATATGCTTGTATCCAAATCACCCTATTTACTGGCATGAATTAATTCCTTTCAAAATTGATTTTTTACTTTCTGCCAGCTCATTAACCCTGTGGCAATCAGTTCTGTAATTTAATTACCTGTTGGGAAGAACAGCCCCTCCTGGTAAAAACAATTGGCTAACACTTTCATGGGGAAGTTTCTATCTCCAAGAAGAGATTTTCTAAAATCTCTGCTTTATAGAAAAAGTTGATGATTCACAATTCACTTCCTCAACCTTCTGATAATTTTGTAGGCTCCTGTTAGATCCTTACTGCAGTCATCAGTTTTCCAACACAGCAAGCTCCAGTCCACTTAGTATTTGCTAAAAGCAGATGCCATTTCATTTTTATAGTCATTCTTATGGCCTTCCTGCTATCTTGTCTAGGTCTCCTGCAGCCTTATGAAAATAGAATAAGAGGAATTCTGTACAGTATACATATTTACTACTGATAGATACAGCAGTATAATGATACATGCTGGTTTATTCTCTTTGTCTCCAAAACACAAATTGTTCTACATTAGGAAACAATGACTGTGATATCATAGAATTCCCCTGTTTTTTGTTGTTTTTTTTCCTTGGTAGCTCTAAGTTTGATTGTGAAATTCACAATCTAAGGAAGAGACCCTGATGGCAATGTCAGAAAATAATTTATGTCACTGCTGTGCAGTGGAAGAAAACTCTTGAGGTTTCCATAGCTCTGAATTCATGTAACCTACTACTGGACTAGTGTGGAAAAAAATCCTCACAAAAAAAATTCTTCAGGGACTGTAAGGAAATCTCTGGTTTTGCCAAAAAATGCCTTCAGCGTTGCCACTTGTGTTGCTCATTGCAAGATAATGTGCATCAGTTTTCAGTACTGTCAGTAGGGCATTTTTCATCGCCAGATAATCTATGCATAAATCTAATGATCCATAAATTTGTCCATGACTTGAAGAAGAAGTGACTTTAAGCATGGGAACAGACCTATTAACAAGCAGAGATGCTGCACAAGTAGCATGACCATGGGGTCACTACCAACCACCTGGGCTCAGCACTGAACTGGCCTGACTGTGGGCTTGCTGGAGGGAATATACAGATACAGATATACACACTCAGGCATGAATATATAGATAGAAACATATTAATAATAATTTTTTTAAAACCTTCTAAAGGATCAGGATTAGCACCTCACAGGTGATGAAGAACTCATTATCAGGATCACAGCCCTTAGAGCAGTCCATCGCCTGTCTGGCACACAGCCAGAAATAAGTATGCTGCTGCCTGGGTAAGCTTCTGCAGAATATTAATGCCTTTCATAGTCCATACTCTTCTGGATTTAAAATTTCCCCAGGAACAGGCAGACACAGGTATTTCTTGTTTAGCCTTTCCTTTCACAACATCCAACAATATCTTCCCTCCAAGATGCAGAGGAGTTGCATTCAGCAGGGCAGACCAAGGGCAGAGCTGCTACAGCCCTGGCAGTTCCACAGAAAAACTGGTTTCAAGAGGCAGGTTTGGGAATAGGGGCACTTCATTATTAGCTAGATATGGGTGGAGATGAAGATGGAACTCTGGGTCACCCAGTGAAAATAGATGAATGTGGCTGGGGCACATACTCTGTGTCCCTGCATGTCCCAGCCCAGCTCTGCCCACTGGCACAGGGACTGCCACGGGCAAGTGGCTGAATCAACAGCAACGGTGAGGAAGAGCCTGAAAAATGTTGTGTCTTGTTCCACTTGGTGAAGGAAATGCAGGATCAATACAGCATCCCTTCTCTTTTGCAGCAGGCAAGTGTCCTCTTCACAGAAGACACCAAGACATGAGCAGTCGTCTCTTAGGAGCAGCCACCACAAGGATGAGGGCAACCTGCATCCCTGGAGAGCCCTGGGTGGTGCCTGTGGGTGCACATACATGCCTGGGTGTGCAGTCAGAACACAATCCCCAGGTTCCTTAGAAGTAATAAATAAGGCAAAAATACATATGTACAAATCAGTTTATTCATATATTATTCATTCATTCATGTATAAAACAGTACAGTGTGTTAATTCAGGTCCACAGTGTCAAGGCAACACTCCCCACTTCCACTTCTGAGGCAAAAATATCACATGGTACATTGAACTTACACTTTTAACAACAGAGCTGTACAGATTTCAGATATATTTTTAAACCTCCAGAAAATATGCATCACACTTGTTTGTCATGCTTGAGCCTAATGTGATTTGAATGAGAGGAGAAAATAAGCCTGACAACTAATATGTTTATTGTAATAGACATTAAATGTTAAATACAAATATTTATATGAGACATAAAACCTGTTGTGTGTATAACAGGAGGGGGGAATGCGCATATGAGTCAGGGATCTGTTGTTAACCTCATGGCAAATGTAGCTGTATTCTGCTGTTCCAAGGAGCAGTGCTAGCAACACACAAGCCAAAGTTCTTTACTAGAGTTTCATACTTCATTAATAATATCACAGGTCTTGAAACGAAATCTTTTTCCCAGTATGAGAGGAAATTATTTCCCTTGCTGCACTCTATCATGGTGCCTCCCCGATGCATCATTTTACATTTACTTCTCCTTCCCTCCCACACTTTGGGGTAGCCAAGTAAAGGTGGGTTTGGCAGATTTTCACACTGCCTCACAAGAGACAGATAATCATGATTAAATTCCTCACTCTAACAGCTCTACTTTTTTTTTTACATAGTATTTCTAAACATAATTGGATCATCTGAGAATTGGAGCTCTGTTCCCCCTCTCATTTCTAGTAACCAGAATCACTCTCTCCTTTTTCTCCCCAGGGATAATCCCCTGGAGATGGAAAAGGTTTTCTGTTGTGGTTTTCGCTTCCATGTAAGCTTTGAACAATGGCTGCTGAGTTAGCTTTGACAGGTGTTAAAATATCTTGGAGCCGGCCGATCATTCGTATTGATTAACTAATACATGGACTGAGATTTTCAGAAATGATTGCTTTACACTGTTTCAGTAGGAAGTGGAGAAAATATGCTACATTATCACTTTCTTTCTCATCCATTTTCATGTACTATATTCCATGTTCATCCAGTTTAACTGCTAAGCTGTCAAAAACCAGAAAATAGTGAAAAATGTAGTTATGTGCTTATTCAGAAGACTGAATCTCGCTGTTTACTGCAGCTGTTTATTCATGATATAATTAGGCAGAAATATACAGCTTATGGAAAAGTTAATAAATTCCTGAGACAGTCCTAAATGATTGATGAATATTTTTCTACCAGTCTATCTGGTAGAAATACCTTTTCAAAATAGAGAATCTTCAAATTTGTTATTATCAGTATCCCTTTGCCTCATCACTACAGCTAACTAGTAATAATAAATACCAGCCAAAAAGATTTATCTTGTAATCCAAATATCTGATTTTATACTTGTGTTTTATACCTCCCTTGTGACACAGTCCTCAGTGAAAATCTTCAGTGTAGAAAAGATGCAAGATAAGACCCCTTTAGGAGACAAAGCTGAAATAAATTTATCACAAACACTTTAACAATGAGTTGCATTCACAGCTGACAATAAGATAGTGGGGCCTGATCCTCCTACTGAAAGGTGCATCATGGTTTAAAAAGGCAAAACTTAATAGCACTGAAGTAAATGCTTGTTTTGATCACAAAAAGTGAATATTAAATATTTTATTGTAGTGATATCCCACAGCTATCCTCTCAGTTTGGATTCAGACAGACACATAAAAATTTGAGATAGATCCGTTTTGCCCATAAGAGCAATACATTTCTCTAAAAGCTAAAATCCTAGAATTTCCAGGCTGTTCACATGCATAACAGTACCAAGGCCACCTCCTTCAGAAAATGCTGCATACACATCTCTTAAGAATTTACAAATCATCTCTCTTATATGCCAGCACTTGCCACTAATTCAACAGCCAACTCCCACTTGAATTGCTAATAAAAACTGTACAAGTATTGCATGGTATAAAAAAAGAGTATTATCACCAGGCAAAACAGATGTTGATTTTTTTTTTCTTCCCTTTTGGCATTCTGCATGCTTATGTGTGCCCAACAGACAGCCCAGGCCAATAGACTGATTTTTTCCTGCACTACGTGCCCAGCATGGCCCTTACTGGATGGAGGCACATCCTCCTTTTCTCAGGGAGGATTGACCTTTACCCTGGCTGCATGAAACCCCCTTCTGGGAAGCTGAGGTTTCCTTCCAGGCAAAGTTGGAACAGAGACACTGAATTTTAACTTACTTCAGGCCTGTGCATTCCTGACTCCTTTTTCAACCAACTGCCAGGAAGTTTTGTGGAACAACTCTTTTCTTAGTCATGACTGCTTAATCCAAACTTTTTCTATTTTCCTTTAATGCTATTAATGAGTTCCTATTATGCTTTAAGTACCTCTTCTAACTCAAAGTAAACGTTTACACTGTCAAGTCATGTGTGTAATGAACTGAACAGTTCTTAAATTTAAAGAGCATTAGTTAATTTTTAACTCAGGAACAATAAAACATAAGAATACGCTTCTTTAAGCCCAAGTGGGTGGCTTTAGATTCCCTTTTTACTTAGTTTTGATTATTTGTTTTATCTGGGGTTTTTTTTTCTATTTTTTGATTATCTTTTCAGAGTTGATTGAAACGAAACACAGTTGGGCCCTTAAACAAACCTGTTTTCTCTGTTAATGAATGCATGAGTACATGAGAGGTACCATAAAGTCATTGTGAACAAAGCATTAACTTTTTTTCTTCTTTTTTTTAATTGGATTTTATAAATTAAATAATTAAATTATGAGCTATCCACTCTTCATGACTGCACATGAATCATGAACTTCCAAGACATAAGGGATGCATAAGTAAGAACTCCTGCCTGGACCTTTACTGCATCTATACATGAAAGTGAGGAGGAAAATTCTGGTCCTATTTATGTTAATTTAAATCTTGAGAAGTATCAATTAATTCAGTTCTGTGTCTCTAGATTTACACTGCCATAGCAGATTCACTTTCCGTTTTTACCAGTAAAGGAGCTAACACTGAACCGAACATGCAATTACTACCTGAGCTTCAGAGTTCTATTAAACAGAAATTTCTACCAAAGCTTTAAAAAAATAAGATAAAAATATAATTCAATGAGTGTTTGCACCATACTAATATTTATTTTATTCACATGTGTTTTTAAAAACAACATTCTCTTCAGAATACAAAGATTTTTCCTAGTTGTAATAAAGTCATGTCAAGGAAAAAAGGTGAGACAAAGCCAGAAGTTCTTTGTTCTTGTTTATTATACATTCAGTACACTTAGTTTTCCAGATAAGCATTAAATGGATACACTACTTTTCAGAAAATTTTCACAAATTTTCCCTTAGTTAAAGTTATGATGCTCTTAGTACAATTTTTGGTAATTTTGTTAAGACTAAGCTTCACTGCATTACCCTGTAGGTCTTTTGTCAAGTCTGAGGAAATTTGCACAATTTCATCTAGAATTTTCAAAAATAGAAAATAAATATATTTTCCACTTTTAGGGAAACAATACAAGTCAAGGGGAAAAAAAGAGGTAACTAAGAAAGCTAAACCTACTCAGGGTGTAGCAGGGAAGTGGTGAAATCACTATTCCTGGAAGTCTTCTAAAAGCATATGGATGTGGCACATGGGGATATGGTTTAGTGGTGAGCACAGTGGTGCGGGGTTAATGGTTGGACTCAATTACCTCAGAAGTCTTTTCCAGCCTTAACAGTTCTGTGATTCTGTGACCCTTGTTTAACCCTCCATCTGCAGATAATTGATCATGGTGTGTCCAGACCTCTGCACAGAGCACCCAGGACAGCAAGATCCTTACAATCTGGAGCATTCCCAGCACAGGAAGGAGGGAAGGGGATGGTGACCTATTTCAGACACCCATATCTTCCAGAACCTTCTCCTTTTCTTTCAAGAAGTGTTTTGACCAACTACCCTGTTGGACTTACCAGGTTGACGCTGCTTGCACTGACATCCAAACCAGGGTCCAGCCAACCCTTCAACACTGGACAGGACCTCCTGCTCACTGCACACTTCAGCACTCCCTCACCCATGGCTTGAGAGTGCAAACCAGAGCCCACAAGAACATTTTCACTGAAACCTTGTAATGGGAATGAGAGATGTTAAAGTAGACCAATATTTCACACCTCATTGAGCTGATAACTAACTATAAAAATATCTTTATCTTAATAACGAACAATTAGATTGGTGAAGTTCATTTCTCACTTTTAAAAAATGTTCTCTCCTCAAACTGCTAGTGTGAGATGGTCTACATTTGCACATTGCATTATTAGCAAAATGACTGCGCTCATTTTAATTTAACAAATGGAAATGCACAAACACCTGCCTTTGTGCTAATGAGCTTGGCCTTTGGAACCCGTGGTGAATGGCTGCAGGTTATTAGACATGTCCAGCAAAACAGTGGCTGCAGCTTCCATTTGCAGGTCTGTAATTCACTGAAGTTCTCATTTTCCCATTTTCATGGGTCCAATTACAACAGTCATGATAAATAACTTTCCATTGTTGGTACCTTTAATTCTCTGGAAAAGTACCTGGGAAATGGGTCTGGGGTACTTACATGAATAGGAAAGAGTGTGTTGTACATCTTGGGGGTGGGTAATGTACAGGAGAGAGAAACAATTTTCTAAAGTCACTGTCTATTAAAATAGAAATTTTTCTTAATAAGAAAACCTGGAAATGTTTATCTCTGTTTTTTTTTCTCATGCATCTCTGGTTTTGCTTCAGTCATATCATCATAAACCTCTGCCTTCTAATGACAACTCCTTGCTTTACAACACTTCAAATCAAGATTACCTGACCTGAAGGAGAAGAAAAACCTTTCTTTTTTTTTTCTACAACGAATTCTTTATTTCAGTCCCCCTATATCACAGGCACTGCAATCTTGTAGCATTATCAGAAAGCCAGTTTTCACTAGACTGTCCTGGTATAGCATAGGATATAGGATATTTCAGCATAG